>CAKAOH010025470.1:0-44067 GCA_916701665.1 Sebastiscus tertius | reverse complement strand
CAGTACACAGTAGTAATGAACAGATTTAGAGAGAGAACAGAGAGATTCTTCATGTCTCAAATCATAGGATGAGATCATTCAGAAGCAGTCTGCAGAAACACACTCACACAGACACACGTTAATCACTATTAATAGCAAAGTGAAATCACCAGATTTGGCCGTCTGTCTGTCTGGTGGACAGATCCCCCCTTTATCTTTCATCATAACTTCATGGAAATGGCATAATGCTAGCTGCTGCTGCTGCTGCTGCTGCTGATGATGATGATGACATTGCTTGTGTAATTGTGACCCTTGACCTGGCGAAAATACCCTTCTGATTGGTAGATGTTGCGCACTCAGGTGTGTCATCTATTACATGTGTATGAAGCCTGGTAATATAAGGCTAGTGATTAAATAATGATTCCTGCGTGATTCAAATTGTCATTCCACACATCTGATATTTCAAAGCGTGTCAAAAGATTGGCCTATATAGGGATATAAGAAACTATCCATAAACTTGTGATATTATGTTATGTAGAGATAGATAGATCAATCTATCAATCTATCAATCTATCAATCTATCTATCCATCTATCTATCTATCACCTTGCTTACAGTATCGCAAATTATTGAATCGTAACCCCTGTATCATGGTACCTATCGTATCGGTAGATTCTTGCCAATACACAGCCCTAATAGTGTAGAAAAGTGGGCTTGTGTCATTAAGTTTTTTAATATATGAGCTATGACTGCGAGTAACGATTATTTTAATTGTCGATTAAACTGTTGATTATTTCTCGATTAATCGATTAGTTGTTTGGTCTATAAAAAGGTGAAAAATGTTGATCAGTGTTTCAATAGATTGTTTATGTTTTCATATGGCTTTTCTACTTTTCTGTTGTCCGATATGGTTGAAATATATTTGTGTTTTTAAGGGTATTTTCCAATATCAATATTGAAGAAAATTATGGCAAATAAAAAATCACATAATCGATGTCCAAAGCAATGAAGTATGTGTCCTAGTTATGCATTACATAAGACCATACTCTTCTTATGAGTAAAACAAAAACTTCATAAGTTTTTAATCACAGCTTGGACAACAAAGTGTTATAGAACGATCACATGAGGATCATTTCATCAATTTGCCAGAAGCCAATAAACTCTAACATTTATATATTTCAACCAGCCATAAGTGGTAGTTTTGAATTATTGTTTGACCATAGTGTTGAGACCATTAAGAGCATTTTGTGCTGTGCTCACTAATAGATTTACACTCTAATTTGTACGATGTTTTTTTTAATTCTTGGCAATGATTGACGAAACACTACTGTACTGGTAGGTTATGTGGTTATTTTCATTCAAAGATATCTACTTCATAATTCACACTCACATCCTGTGTCGTGCTTCCTGGTTGAAATTCCCAAATGGCCAGAAAAAAATGTAGATTATCAGAATTAATGAATGGAAAGGTCAGAGTAGGAAATGCCCCCAGCAAGTCACAGTACATTAGTGACATATTTGGGTGGCGTGTATGAATGGCAGCCTTATCCACAGAGAATTTCATATGAAAAAAGACATTAGTGTAATTTATGGCTAAATGGGTTCCCAAACAATGCCGTGAGACTGGAGGCAAGTTAGTCATTGGTGACGAGCCACAATCACGTGAACATCTGTACATCTCTCTGTGTGTTAGGATGTTTGCACTTTGTTCCCTGGGCCAAATGTCTGCAGGGTCTTAAGATGTGGCCGTAAAGTCTGTTGTCATTGGAGGAAATGTGATGAGGGGGCAGCTGACTTTCTTAGTTTCAGGTGATTATGAAAACATAGTTATGAATACTATATTCCATTTCTGCTAACAGATCCCCTGAAATGTTACACACTGTTCCTTTACGGGCTGTATGCATAATAATATATTAATATGCTTCTGATTATTTATTTAACACATTAATAACTGGAGAATATTGCCAATATTGATGCTGGTAAATTAATGTTTGGGTCCTTTTATATATGTTTTCATTATATTGTCTTGGTGTTAAGAACTAGCAACCGGCTTGAAAACCCAGTTCCTCTAAAAGGTCAGCCAGGGCGTCAGTATTTATATAAAAATATATGTTCTAGTCAACCATGGAGCAATTCATAAAATTATACTATCTATTAAATAGTTTTCATAAGTCAAAAGGTAAAATAAAAACCTGATCAGCTCTCAATCCAAGAAAAAACAAAGTAAGTGTGGAGTTTGACTGGAATTTGTCCTTAATAAGTGTTGGACTCGATGAACTGTGTCTTAACACCTCCCTGGAATGATGGATGAGTGTTGATATCAAGGCTACAGTACAGGCCGGGGTGTTCACCGCCGTGTTCCTCCTTATTCCTGTTCTGTGAGATGTGTTGCTGCTTTGTTCCCATGTGAAGAGGGAAGTCTCTTTATCCTTTCCCAGGGCAGCAACTGACCACTTCTCTAGAGCCCAGAGAGGCTTTATGGAGTCACGGTAACGAAAAGTCCAAAACACACTGGCGGCTTCTGTTATTTTATATGTAAAACCACACAGCTGTAGAGTAATATCGCTGTCACTGGTTCTCTAGCTATCACATTGGATGAGGAGAAACTTATTATGTTTCCTAGTTAGCCACAGCTGTAGAGATTGGCTCCTCAGAGGAATAGAGTGCAACAACATACAAAAAAGCTTCATATAATGATTTACATGCTTACGGTCCTGTCGATATTAAGTTATGATACAATCTTATTGCGATTTTAAACATTTTGCACTAAAATAGTAGTATTGCGATAAGATATATTGCGACATGTTTCAATTTGATTACTTTTTTTCAATTATGCAGTTTGTCAACATCTGTTTTATCTAATAAGATCCAGTTTTCACTCTGTTCATCTCAGAGTTTTCATTCACATCTTAAGGTCAGAGGTCATGGGACCCCTTTGAAAATGGCCATGCCAGTTTTTCCTCGCCAATATTTAGAGTAACTTTGGAGCATTATTTAGCGTACTTCCCGACAAGCTAACATGACATGGTTGGTACCAATCGATTCCTTAGGTTTTGTAGTCTCATATGAAACCAGTATCTTCACTCTAGCTTCATTGAGTACACTACAACCTCTGAAAGACAGAATAGTGGCTGTTGGATTATTAAGAGGTTAATAGTTTATATAATAAAAGATCGATACTTGATGTTTGTGTATCGATGCTATATTGCCAAGTAAAATATCGTGATTCTATGCTGTATCGATTTTTAGCGTGGATGAAAAGCCAGATCCGAGAGGAAAGGATTCAGATTGGTTGGCATTAGTGTGAACACGGCGAGTGTTGTCGTGAACAGTACTGTAAGCATGCAGTCTCGGTTGGCTCTCATGGTTTGTAAAGACATACAGACAGCCACAGACTAACTTTGGTTGGGCACATAATAACATTTCCTCCACCAAGCTTCCACTCCCAAAGGAATTTGGTGTCTGTGGATTATTTTAGTCTCACACAACAGTGAGCGGTGTTCCTGAGGACTGTGCACTCCTCCACCAAGTAGCCTCACAGAGGGAAATGCTGACACACCAACCATACAAGGTTGTGACCTGACTTGGCATCAGCTCGGCCCCTCCGGGCATGGTGTGAGCACCACCACTGGTGGCAGGTACTGTGACGTCACCGTGCTTCCTAAGCTGTTTTTGTTTTTCTGCCTAGCACTGAAAATCCATCTAAGGCTGTCTTGTGAAATTGTATTGTGGGGTAGACATTTACTCTGTGGTTTTATGACAGCCAGCCAACTAACTGACTGAAGAGGTATTTTAACATCAGGAATTTGGCTTGGAAATTCTTTGCCCAACCTGGCTGGCTGACTGGTCGGCCGGCTGGTTCTGGAAAGGAAGGAAACATCTTCCTTCCCTCCATTGTGCTGGGCAGGAAAGGATGGACTGTAGCCAGCTGACAGCTGTTTCCTGGTGGATGAAGGAGGAATGGGTGCGTGGGAGGGTGGGAGGGTGGTGTTGTGCTAGTAGTGAGTGAATGTGCTTTTCTGTCTGCTTTTGTTGCTACACTTTAACTAGCTATCTGAAGGTTTCCCAGTAAGATGGAGTAGATTAGTGTATTTAAAATGTGTTTAGTTTTAAATGTGTATGAACGCTGATGGCTTGACTTACAGTAAATGGTTGTATCAGTGGTGTGCATGTTTTAACTCATTCACTATAACTCGCATATATTTAGCATTGCTCCCATCATTACTGTAGATTTCCTACCTTACAAGCAGCAACTGTTTCAATCTTAAATCAATAGAGATACATTTGCAGAGACTTGGGGAAACTTGCTTTAGGTATGTAATTTATTCAACCCGGTTTCATGAGAAGGCGTATAAGTAGTACATTTCACAGACATTCCACATGTCATGAGGACGCTTTTAGGTTTGTCATTTGTACACCACGCAACAAAACTACCGTAACGTCCGTAGTTAGGTTGAGACAACAAAACCACTTAGTTGGTTTTAGGAAAAACGTCATGGTTGGGCGTAAGCTAAGTAGGCCTACAATACGTACAGAAACAACGTAACATAAGTACGGAAAACACGTCACAAATGTCACAAAGAAATGAACAGCACAGAACAGAACAACAGTCTCCTGGTTATTATAAGTCCTGTGTTTATTGGACCCACCCGTCTCCCCTCCCACCTGCCAAACCATAAGTGGTCTTTTTCACTTTTTATTCTGTCACTAGCTCTGAGCGTAGCACATTTACGCAGATGCATTTACATTTCAGTCATTACAGACTACATGGCGTACGAATGACATGCCAAAGTAAGAAAGGTGTTACGATAAGGTTGCACGATAAATGCCTTGCACATTATCATGGCATTCATACGCCTTTTTGTGCGAATGGGCTGAATTTATTATTTAGGTCTTTTCGTTGTGTGTGGATATTTAAAGACAACTGTCTAGTTTTCTTGTATGTAACGTTTCCTTGAGGCTTCACACAAGTGTTGAATGCATTTCCTTCCTCAAAAACATTGACAAATCATTTTTTTGAATGTTATGAATCATGAATAGTTTACATCTATGCATGCTAGCTTGCAGAATAGTGCAAAACCACCAGCAGGAATGTGTATTGTGTCATGCACGTGAGCAAGCATGCGAATGATATAATACACATGTCCTCGTAGGCATGCATGAGGATGCACATGCACTCACTCATAAAAACATTGCCCAATAACACTACTTTAACTTAGCTTGATTTGACTGACAATTTGACTAGATTTTGCGTTGCAGTGGCGGTTTGGCGCGTCGCGACTGATTTGATCGAGTTGAATGAAGTTAAACCGGTTCCATTCCAGTCTGAGCCAGTGGCAGTTAATAGAAAATCACACAGTGCTTTTTGTTTAATGATTCAAATCATTTTCATACTCTTGATAAGATCTT
The DNA here is from genome assembly GCA_916701665.1 of Sebastiscus tertius. Classification (NCBI taxonomy): domain Eukaryota; kingdom Metazoa; phylum Chordata; class Actinopteri; order Perciformes; family Sebastidae; genus Sebastiscus; species Sebastiscus tertius. Next base: position 38,680 of record CAKAOH010025470.1, on the reverse strand, counting down.
TTTAAAACATGTTTGAATTATATGTCTTGAAACAGAGCCGTCAATATCATTTAGAAAAAGGAGAAGATGGGGTGCGCGCGGTAAAATAGTGGCGTCTATAACACCAGAACATTTCTACCAACTTTGTCCTCATTTGCCCTCGCTTCCTCTCCCTCACTCTTCTGTTTCCGATTTTCTCTCGCCCTCCTCTCCCTCTCTGTTTCCCTCCCATGTCTCGTTCTTTGGTAAGCTGTGGTGTGAGCTTTTTGCCACAACGGCATAAGATCACATGCATATTAAAGCTCCTATGTCATTGCTTTTAGTGATTTGAACCATACAGCATTACTGTAATGTAAGACTCTCAAAAAGAGTCTGAATCATTTACAAATGTTTAAATAGATTTTTTTTAATCCTCTACTGTACTTCACTTGTGTGGAAAAAAAGACTTGTCTCCTCTGTTCAACCTCTCATACTGTAGCAAGATGAATATTTATTTTTGTTTTCAAAAAGCCATAATTACAAACTACAGTTATGTGGAAGCCATCATATTCCTCTGCTGGTTCTGTGGTTATACTGGACCACTGAGAGTAGACGTCATTAGACTGGTTTTTGCTACCGGGCCAAACCAGGCTCACCAAGCTTCACCCGCGTTCCCATACTGGGATATCCATGCTGAGAGTGGCTTTGATTAGAGACAATGACGCCGGAACAGTTCAAGTGGTTTTCTATAAGGCCTCTTCATCCAACCTGTTTTATTGTGGCTGCTGCTTCCTTTACTATTCCTCCTTTTATATTTAAAACATGTCAGCTTACAAAAAATGTGACAATGCTTTCCATAAGGCACTAATCTTGACGACAAATGCTGCTGCATTTCCTGTAGCTGCTTCACAATAAAAGCCGTTTGTGTTTGTTTTCCAGTGAGAAGCTCTTAATATGAAGCAGCAGCTGCAGGAAATGTTTGCTTTGTATTCACAGTATCTCACAGGTGCACGATTCATGATAAGTTACTTCTGATACTCCTCGTATTGTGTATTCGGACGTCCACCACACACATGAACATTTATGATCAAACAAGTCGTTTAATCATAGAGTCAGGTACCCCTTTAGCACCCTGGGTGGACTTTATGTTGCTACTTGCTGTGTCACAGAGCTCTGCAGGGCTCTGTGGTCTAATTTCTGCCCATTTTGCATAAATACTCAAGTCAATACAGTAGTTCCCATAAGATGCAGTTCCTGTAAAAGCAGCTAGAAATTGGCTACAAGACAAAACGGACTGGAAAAACATCAGCTTCTCTGTAAAAAAAGTCGCTTGTTCTATTTCAACATGTTTTTACTTAAACTTTTTCACTCTTCTTCTATATTGTAAACAGTGTTACCAACTCTTGTCCATTTAAAGTAGATAGCACTAGCTCCAAAAGTCGCCACACCAGATGATATCATTGTCCATCATTTGCATAAAGCGTAGTGGTTGTGTCGGCTGACTGCCTGCCTGTGCAGCAAGCCGTGGACTGTGATTTCTCTGAGCAGCATGCATGGGAATGAATTACAATATTATATCTTCCTTGCTTTTTCCTGATGTGGATAAGTTGCCGCTACTCGCTTTTTAGAAATAAGGTCGCTAAGAGGGTCTGAAAAGTCGCTAAATCTAGCGACAAAGTTGCCAAGTTGGCGACACAGATTGTAAAGCCATGTCATTCAGCTTGCTGTCTCTCTAAATGACTGTTACCCAGCTATGAATATATGTGTTTTAGGTGAGCTTAAAGGCTGCTGAACTCTCTCTTTTGGCCTCTCGTTCTCTATTTTTGGCTGGACTGCAGAGGGCCAACCTTACAAACGCAAAAGAGTGAGTAACTGACTGATGAAGTTTCAAGATTGGTCAGCCCAGTGTTGGAGTTTTCTCCTTGGCCGTGGATTTAACATTATAGACATGAACACAGTATTTCTATAACAATTTAGCCACAAATTCACAAACTGACCATTCACGGTCCAGACATACAGTATACTCGGTTTAGACCGAGTCTTGTTGTTCAGTTTTTTCCCCATCTTTCTGCTTTGATCCACAACTCGTAGCTGTGGTCTCCATGGTGATGAAAAAGCAGCTGCAACAAAAAAACCCTTAACACCTCCCTCCCTTGTTCTCTCTCCCTCTGTCTGTTGTTCCCTCCCCTCTCTATTGTCAATCCCTTGTTCCCCTCTCTCTCTCTCTCTCTCTGTCCTGGTCCTCCATTTTCAGCCAGGTGTGTCTCCTCAGCCACCTACTAGCCTACTTCTCACCTTTACCACCACTGTCGAGGTAGCCATGGCGACCAGCGCCCTGCCAAGTGACAACCTGCCAACGTACAAGCTGGTGGTGGTGGGGGATGGCGGTGTTGGGAAGAGTGCCCTCACCATCCAGTTTTTCCAGAAGATCTTTGTGCCGGACTACGATCCCACGATAGAGGACTCGTACCTGAAACACACAGAGATAGACGGACAGTGGGCCATACTGGATGGTGAGTAGAAATGTGCATGTGAAATCTCTCTCTTTTCTTTTGGTTTCAATTAAACATGCATCATTGACCCATGAGTGAACACTTGTATTTGCTCTTAAACATGTTTTAACTACATTCCAGTGGTCGCCGTTTCCTCCAATGAGCTAACTGTTCAACAATTCCCTGAAAGAATTAATGACATTTAGAAAAAGGCTGCTGTGGTTGTTGCATGTGAGAGAAATGATGCATCATTCCATGTTTTTTATCCTTCCATCAATAAAGTATTACATTTATGTTGGAAACATATAAAGCTCTGAAAAGAATCAGAAAACCACTTTAAAAAGAAATCCGTTCTACAGTTTATGGGAGTGCATTTTGTGTTAACTAGTGACAGCTACTGACCTCTGCTAAGGCCTGAAAATTGTCCTGACACAGTTGTTATGTAAGGGTGATTGGGTCACCGGGTTAACAAAATCTACAAGTGTGTAGGTGGAGGAAACAAGCTCTTATTCTCAACATGTACCTGCAGAAAACTGAAACAGGTCACAATAACAGAATTGCACAATCTCATTGTTCAATGATTACTGCAAACTGGGTCAGTTTATATCCGTTGGTGAATAAATGGAACAATGCTTTTGGTTAGGAGGGGATCAACTGTTAATATTTGGAATAACTGACTTTTTATGGCAGCTTTGAAAGGTCTTAACATGCTTGATTAATTAAGAAATAAATATATATGGTAGTCTGTATATATAGTAGGAAATGCAGTCAAAATCATATACCTACTTACTCTGACAAGATATAAAGCAGAGGTAGACCAGACGTTTTACAAACTGTCATTATTGGCGGAACTGGGCTCAGATAGTGGCCGACGGCTGCACAGCCGCCACCAGTCACGCGGCGCCGTACATCACCGTTTTGCTTGGAGGCTCCATACACAAAAGTCAAGGTAGAGGGGGATAAAAACAGTTATCTCTTGAATATATAACGTAACACTATCAGCTCTTTGTTCCAGATACAGACCAGGCAGACAGGGAGGAAAAGAAATCATTCACTGCTACTTTAACTTGCTTGCTGCACCAATTTGGCGTTCTCTCTTCCAAATAATCCAGCCACGTAACTGTCAGTTATGAAATTAAACCGCACACTTAAGGATCCTGCTAGTGCACGAACATTAATGATTTGCAAGAGTGGCATTTAACAATGTACAAGATGCACGACAGAGGTAATCCTGGCCAGTCTTACTGTAAGCCACAGTGCAGCGCAACGCCCACTGCAAATAAATAGAAAATCCTCCAATGATGTAATCCACCAAATCACACTTCAGGATATTCTCTTTTGACAAAAAACAGATTTATTAAAAATGACGTTTGCAAAAGTAGCCGACGAGGCTGCTGCAGAAGTAAAGAAGATATGGGACAATTAATCGTTTATCAGCTTTTTCCTGCTCCAAACTATCGTTATTATATCAGCCTTTAAAAATCCGCTATCAGTCGACCTCTTATATAAAGTGCCGTATGCTCAAAGCCTGTGTCAAATACGTCCATCATCTGGGTGTGTTTTGATTGAAGAAGTCAGTAAAGTGACCCATTTGTGTCTGTCCATCTTGGCAGTGCTGGACACAGCCGGTCAGGAGGAGTTCAGTGCGATGAGGGAGCAGTACATGAGGACAGGAGACGGCTTCCTCATCGTCTTCTCTGTGACAGACAAGGCCAGCTTCGAACATGTCGACCGGTTCCATCAACTCATACTACGGGTCAAAGACAGGTAGGTAGCAATGACTGCAAAACTCATGACTCTTAAAGGATGTCATGTTATGATTTGAATGCAAACCACTCATTTACACTGAAAATCAAATAACAGAATGACATATATTTGAAGGCCAAACTTTTCCCGCCTCAGTCAGGGCAGTTTCAGTTTTGCTGACTCAGCAGACATGGTTCAGTCGGCGCTAACGGGTAGCGTCGTCATATGTCTCAGGATCAGAAAGGTTAAGGATCTCGTCCTGGCTTTGCTTTTCCACAAGCTGCAGACGAGTTGGACAGAACGCCAGATCTGTTTCCAAAATTATAATCAGTCGTGTTTGCGAGAGAAGAGATGCATCTGTTCTCCGACAGCGACTGACAGCAGCCAATAAAACTGAGCTTGAGAGATGGAACAAAAATAGAAACTGGAAGTGAGCAAGTTGCTGTGTGTCCATATTTAGTGGTGCTCTGCCGTCGCTCATTTTTCTACTTCTTGAGTGTTGCAGAAATCTGACACCTCTCACACAATTTGTGAAGCATGTGATCTTTCAGTCTGAAGACCACGAGACACTTTTAAACACACTGCAAGTGGTTTTGGAAATGCATTATTCAGCTATGCCTGAGATTTTGTGTGTGTGTGTGTGTGTGTGTGTGTGTGTCCTTTTCTTCTCAGGGATGCCTTCCCCATGGTGTTGGTGGCAAACAAAGTGGACTTGGTCCATCTGAGAAAGGTCACAGCTGACCAGGGCCAAGAGATGGCGGCAAAACATAACGTAAGTAGTGGACCTCATTGAGGGCTGCAGTAAACTGATTTCATATCTTTAACCTAAATAGAGTTTTTACATGTGCCTGGAAGTATTTCTGAAGCAACAGTGAGAGGACAGATCACAGAGGTGTGTCCTTGTATCTGAAATAATTCAACCCAGAATCTGAATAAAAGTCAAACTGTAATGAACATCAACAAAAAGAACACCTTGGAGATACCGACTCAGAGTATGACGTCAAAATAACATAAATCCAGGTTAATGACCAACAGCTCTATTGGCATTTAAAATGAACAATGACAGTGGAAGTTACAAGCTGTCTTCTCAACTTTGCTGCCACAAAACCCTCCACCCTCGCTGGTCTTACATCAGGGTTTTGCAAAAGCTCTGTGTATCCGGCTCACACCAGGGTTATTATAGTAAACTAAAGCGAAAATAAGCAAACTGAAACTAAATAAAAAACTAAATCCTTTAAGAAAAACTAAAATTACACTGAAATGATATTGTCTGGGTAAAAACGAATAAAAGTAAAATAATAATGAACGTAAATTCATTTCAGTTTTAGTTTTTTAGCTATAATATATTACTACTGGGAAAAAAGGAGCGAGAATTTCAACTCTCGTGACATTGAACCACAGAAATTGAACAGACTTGACCATCCAGGAGTTGCTTCACATCGGACAGTAGCGCAAAGATTAAACGTTAAACATTATAACCGTACACAGTTCTCCAACCATGCATTTTGTATGTATATAGCTACATACTTCTGAGACTTTATAGCTGGCTCTAACTAATACTCACTACTGTAAACTAAAACTAAATATATAAAAACTGAAACTAAACTAAAACTAGCAAACACACTCTGACAAACTAACTAAAACCAAACAAAACGTTTATTGAAAAGTCAAAACTGAAAGAAAATAAAAAACTAATTGAAAATTCCAAAACTATTATAACCTAGCGTTTTAAGATTTATGTCCTCTGGAGGTTGTTTTAGAAAAGCTCCGTTAGAAAAAACACAGTTTTAGTTTGGACGTAGGGCTGAAACGGAGAAGATGTGTTTACAAACTGAACTGGCTTAATGGGGACGTAGTGTCAGTGAACGCAGCATGACCATTGAAATAGGCAGAAGCAGGCAAATATGACTGTGCTTATTGTAAAGGATCACTTCCATACAGAACGCACCAGTTTTACTGATCTGAGACAACTTCGACTTTCTCCCTGAGGTGTTTTGGTCCAGACGGATTCGGAGAAAATGACCGCTGATGATGACACTGTGACATCTTGGGGACTTTTTATTTCACGCTTTTTTTCTTTTCTATTTTGGATATCAAGGGCCCCTTTTTAAAATTTTTCAGTTTTGAACTGATCATATAAGTATAACACTTGGGGCTGTTTCCACACCGACACAGTTGATTCATCGCTGTCATTTCAATGACTGCATCTGTCTCAGTCTTTGTCTATGGTGAGACTGAATTAATGATAGTGGCCAATTATGTTTAATTGGTGTTTTCACGGGTTCAGGTTCCGTCTTCATGTGACTTTCTACCAGCTCCAGGTCATCATGTAACTTTTACTTGTGACCCTTATTGTTTCTTAACCACGTAGCATTTGGCTGCTATCATATCATATCATGTCTCCCTATACTGTTTATTTCTATACTTTATACAGTATAATTACGTAGTTATTCAAACAGCTAATACCACTCTTAATAGCATCTCTGCTTGTTTCCTCAGATAACTTATATTGAAACCAGTGCCAAGGATCCTCCGATGAATGTGGACAAAGCCTTTCATGAGCTGGTTCGGGTTATAAGGTAACTCCATGTTCACTTCTTCTTTAGTCTCTTATTTACTCTCTTATTTAGTTGAAGGCCGTGACATCTTTGCATAGAAAATAATGTTATAAAGACAGTAGAGGCGGGAATCTCTAGAGGCCCCACGATACGATATTATCACGATACTTAAGTCACGATACGATCTATATGTTGAGTTGATGATGTTTTTCAACTGCAAATTATGCAGTTTGTCAACATCTGTTTTATCTAATAAGATACACTCTGTTCATCTCATAGTTTTCATTCACATATCTTGAGGTCAGAGGTCAAGGGACCCCTTTGAAAATGGCCATGCCAGTTTTTCCTTGCCAAAATTTAACATAATAACATTTGGAGCTTTATTTAGCGTTCTTCCTGACAAGCAAACATGACATCAATGGATTCCTCAGGTTTTCTATTTTCATATGATACCAGCGTCCAGCTTTAAGACTGAGCTCTCCACAACCTCTGAAAGACAGAATAGCGGCCGGAGGTTAATAGTTCATAATCTCCCAGAAGACAGATCTACTTGCAGCAACAGCTGCTAAACTGCTGGAGGACAGTCGTGATTGGCCCTTAAGGCTTACAACCTAAAATAAATTTACATCTAATAAAACTGTCTCAACTCAAAGTGAGTAGAGTATTTCACTTCTTTAGATCTTAGTGGCACTGAGAGAGTGTTAATGCTGGTACGTGAGGGCAGTGAAAGTGTTTTTAGGAAGAGTGGAAAAGCAAAGAAAAAAACCCCAGAGCTATTTCCTGTCTTGACACACATGTAATTTCAGAAGAATTTTATTTGCGTCCATGTTTCGAATGTGGTCATATCCTGTGTTAAAGCCTTCTCTTGTTGCAAGAACCAATAAGGAACAAGTAGAATGAACTCAGATAACCAAATATACAGAAAATGAAATAAAAAGGAAATAATCCAGATTAGGAAGAGTTGTCGTTGTCCACATGTCAGGTCTATAAGTGACTCATGAGGAAACTTCTCTGTTTTGGTACATTATGGAAAAAAGAGAAGAGAGTCTATGATGAATCAACATTGCCCTCTCGTGGTCAGACTGTAGAAAGCCGGTCATCCAGGAGGAGGATAAAGACATAATGGTTGACTCATGCATCAGCAGTTCAGGCAGAAAGTAGCCTTCCTCTTTGTGCACGTTGCCATAGGCTGCCTGGAAAACTCACCTATAAATGTTTAATGTGAAATCCCTAAAACGTGACACATGCTGATGACTGGCTTTAAGCTTAGTATGACTCACTTATGATTTTGATCCTGAGTTGAAAGGAAATTTAGGTCTAAAAAGGTCTAACATTGTCTTAAATAGGATTTTATTGGTCTTAAAATCAAAGCTCTACTTTTGTGTTAACTGCAAATAATCAAAAGGATTGTCAGAATTCATTAATTTTGTTTTTGTATTATGTTTAATATGTGGTTGAAGCCAGAGGGGAGCCCATACTGTATGAAGCCTGATGCTGCCTCTGTATGAAGGAATCACACATAAAATGATAACAACATTGAGTCGCTATGAATTTGTGTACTTAAAGTAATTCTATGACTTATTTTCATTCATACAAATTTTCCTTTATAATTTTGTCAGTATGAAAATAAAAAAAACATTTTATGTGGTCTTAAAAAGTTCTTTAAAAGTTTTAAATGTTACTTGTTGAAACCTGCAGATGGTTATTATTATTTTATTACACTGCTTTGTTGAATACTTGATTCTGATTGGTGAGTAATGGCGTTCTACGGTCTCTTAATCTTTATAGTAGACCAATGCTATGTATAACAGACCGTTGCTATGGATAACAGACCGTTGCTATGGGCACAGTTCTGATATCTGACTCTGGCGGACCGTTTTTAAGTCAAATTATTGATTTCTTCAGTAATTATCCGTGTAATAAGCGGGATAATGTACAGCTAGCGGGTCATTGTTGTGAAATAAACCACCTTGTAAAACCGTTTCTCGTATGTTTTTCAGGCAACAGGTGCCAGAGCGAAACCAGAAGAAGAAAAAGAAGATGAAATGGAGAGCAGAACGTTCAGCGGGTTCCCACAGGTTCCACTGTGCCATATTGTGACCTCCCTCGTCCTGTTTATCATTCGTAACATACACAAACACACACACGCGCACCCACATTACCTTTGGATGTCAGGGAACTCCCAAGCAGTGGTTAACTACTGGAGCACAAAAGGGTCGATGAAAGGCTGAAAACGTGAATCTGAAATGTTGGGCTGATGTCCCCTCACCCTTCACAATGCCTTGGGATGAGCGCTGTGCCCTCTCTCCTCGATTTCAAACGTCTATAGAGTCCTCCCATCTTTATTCAACGCAGAACTACGCTGTCACCGAACTGTTTCTCAATCAAGTGTAATTTAATTTCAAATGTGGCACGAGATGACAGACTCTGGGGGGAGTCTGTCCAGAGATCACCTTGATATTGGAACTTCTTGAGGGAGTAAAAGGGAGCACTCGGCTCAAAACGGCGCCTCGTTTTTCACGGAGCAACTCCCAACAACCTGCTGGTCGTCACCTTTCTACCCTCACACTCCTACAATCTGTGGAAGAGAAGCACCTGTGTGATCTTTCGATATGTCGTCTGTCGTTCTCTCTCTTTGTGGAGCGGACATCATAAGGGCGTGGTGGATGAATAAGAGAGCGGTGATTTGTGGTGGTGAAAATAGAAGTTGCGTGGCGTCGTCGGTTGGATGAGTGAGCCGTGAGTGTAGCATGAACTTCGTGGTCATGTGACGCTCTGGTTTTGAGATGTCAGTTCAGGGAGGATGGAAGACGGACGTGTCGTGGGAAGCGAGAGAAACGTGATGCGGAGAAAATGTGTCATATCGGTCGACAGGTTAGCGGGGTATGGTCATATCAGCGTGTTGAATAAGTGTTTAAATATAGTAATTGTAAAGGAGTATGTGGTTCATGTAAAAATAACAGGGTTTATAGAGAGGCTCGCCTTTTCTGGTGGACTACCATGGGATGTTATTTAGGAAAAAATATGAACGGTAGTCAACGGCGAGAGACTAATATTTTTTTGATCCTGTTTGAATTGCACCATGAATTGATGTTTGTCAATTTAAAACATCATTTTGCAAGTCAAGAAAGTCTCAGTTTGTTGTAAAACTGTTGAAATATCAGACTGAAAATACGTAATTAGAAAGACGACAGACACAAAAGTTTGTAAGTGACGTCTCCCTCGCAGAAGCTACAATTATTGTGTGTTTCATACTGGGATGAACTCACAGCAGCAACTTGCTCGTTCTTTCTCTTCCCGGCTGATAGAAAGACCAGGAGTCGCTGGATAAAACACATCAGGGAAGATACTTTGACAAACTGTGACTTTCTTGACTTGCAAAATTATCTACGTCACTTACAAACTTTCGGGTGTGTAGTCTTTCTAATTACGTATTTTCACAGTCTGATACTTCAACAGTTTTACGACAAACTGCGACTTTCTAGACTTGCAAAATAATGTTTTAAATTGACAAACATCATATGTGTGATTTATGGTGCAATTCAAACAGGATCAAAGAAATATTTGTTTCTCGCTGTTCATTTTTTTTTCCCAAAATAAGGTCCCATGGGATCCACCGGAAGAGGCGGGACTTCGCCTCTCTATACCAACACTGATGTGTCAGCAGCCATGTTTACAGACACTCTTCTAAAAGTATTATTTTCCCATCGTAACGACACATCAGAGCCACTTTACATCAAGTGTTTGTTTAGGTTGCCTCTTCAGTCGATGGCGTGATGAGTGCAGTCTTCATCAGTACTGTATGGACAATAGCCCTGATTTGTTTTTTTTGTCTCTGTAGTCTTAACAGATCGTCTTCAAAACAAGTTACTTTCCATGTTTTTGTATCAAAAAAATATCGAAAATTACAATTATATTTGTGATATATATATATATAAAATAAATCTAATTATAGGTGGCAATGTAAACAAATTCAATGCTGTTTTACAAAAGATCTGTAGGAAAATTCTTAATGAAATAGAATAGATAAGGGATAACGAGAGCTTTCAGATCTGAAGCCGGCTGGAGAAGCTGATTTGCACTGGCCACTAACCAAAATAATGTGATGTCACTTTATTTCAATCTATAGGGGCTTTTCAGACCGCACCGCTGAATTCAGGACAATGAATCATGCTCAGTAAAGGAGTTACATACTGTAGCCCTGGGAATACGTCAGAGTTACCAGGCGGCGTGATGCTCCTGGGGCTTAAAGCCATGTTAACCTTTTAGTTGGTAGGATAACCACACACACTCGAAGCAACAAGACATTCGGTATATTTGTGTCTGTCGTCGTGAGGTGGATAGGAATGTACAATTTAATAACCTATGAAATGGCTTGTACTGTTAACGCACTAAAGTTTCGGTGGACAACTTTTTTTGTCTGGATGAATGCCGTCTCTTGAAGGAAATACATTTTTGCACTTTTAATACAATTTCTGACTTTCCTATTGGCATGTTGTTTTCTGTTCAAACCTGTAAGTGAAATGAAAGGCACGGTTAAAAAAAAAAGAAAAAGAAAACGATTTGAATGTAAAAATCGAAATAACAAAAACAAGCGAAAATAGGCAATTAGTGTTGTAGCCCTGTGTGCCTGTGTGTGCCTGTTGCCTTGGCGATGATTGAGATTAAATAAATTTGAATTTAATCATCGGAAAGGTGTTGATAGAAAAGTTCCATGTTACTCTCAGTTATTGAACGGCATACAAATTCACCTCAGCAAAAGAAGGACATGGGTTTCAATCTACATCTACTGTTAAAGGGACTTCACAAAGAGTTTCAAGAGAAGGACAGAAAACTTTGGATCAATGAGCAACGAACTCTGGATCGTGGGGGAGGGAAAAAAAAAAAACAAAAAAAAAAACTGAATGTGTTTGATGAAAATGTTGCATCATGTATGTTTGATACCATTTTGTATTATTGATATGATTCTTGCAAAGTGTTTTTTAAACAACTGAATAATTTATTACTGTCTATGTTACCTCAGCGTGTCCCAGACCTGGACAAAAAGCTAAACTCCCCCCTTTTTTCTTTTCTTCGGGACTCTCAACGGGTCATCGGCCTTTTGCCTGTGAGCCCCCATATGAAGAGACTTTTTCATGTGTTGTGGACCAAGATGAAGAAACAGGACCTCTTCTTTACTGGAGCTGGTGTGGATGGCCTCACAAGAGAAAATGTAATCACACAAGGGTCAAAACAAGGAAAGTTTGTCGTCCAGTTTGTAACTTTAAATGTTTTATTTGTTCAATGTGAAATTTCTTAAATGAATAATTTGACATTTTGGAAAATATGCTTTTTCACTTTCTTGCTTTCTCACTTACATCGGTAATAAAGAGATAGTTTGGGTGTTTTGAAGTGGGATTGTATGAGGTACTTATCCATAGTCAGTGTATTACCTACAGTAGATGACGGTCGGCACGTCCCCAGTTTGGAGAAGCAAACAGGAGTTACCGCACAGAACCAAAGCAATGTACTGCTGTGGACGGGGCCGACAGCAAAACATATTTTAGCCACCTAAAATAAAGGCCCACCTAAAAAAATCAATATCCGTTACAGTGTATGCTATATTCAGAATATTTTCGCCGGTTTACCTTGTCGTCAAACAGCCCTTTCCAACAGGGAACTTAAGTCATTGTATCCATCTACAGTATGCTCTCACCAAAGCCACCAGACTCCGTTGAAAGAAAATGTAATTTTACCTCGCAGGTAGTTCAGATTCACCAAAGTCACACAAAAGCACAAACAAACTGACTGATCGAGGCAGTGGTAGACCAGCAACTCCTGTGTTCTGCGAGGTAAAATTAAAATGTTTTCAATGGAGTCTGGTTGCTTTTGCCAGCAGGATAGATGGATGCTTCAGTTCCCCATCAGAAAGGTCTGTCTCACAGCAAGGTAATGCGGTTAAAATATTATAAATATAGCGTACACTTAAACTAATATTTTTTGTAGGTGGGCCTTTCTTTTAGGTGGCTAAAATATGCTTAGCTGCCGGTCCCGTCCACAGCAGCACATTGCTTTGCCTCCGTGTGGTAACTCCTATCTGTTTCTCCAAACTGGGGGCGCACCGACCGTACCATAGGTAATACACTGACTATGGAGAAGTACCTCACACAACCCCACTTCAAAACACCCGAACTACCCCTTTAAAATAGAGCTTGCAGTTGTTATCTTAGTGTAAAGACTGGAAACCGCTAATCTGGCTCAATCTCAAGGTAACAACATCAGCCAACCAGCACCTCTAAAGCTCACTGAATATGTGATATTTAGTTTGTATAATCTATACAAGTTGTGGTTTTACGTGGGTTTATGTGCCGAATTATTTCTCACCTTTAGACAGGACTAGGAGAGCTGTTTCCATATTTCCTGTTTTCATATTTAGTGTGTGCGGAACCAAGAGAGGTATCAATCTTCTCATCTAACTTTCAGCATGAAAGTGAATAAGCATATTTCCAAAAATGTCACACAGTTTTTTAAAGGTACAGTGTGTAGCATTTAGGGGGATCTATTGGCAGAAATTGGAATATAATATTAATAAGTATGTTTTCTTTAGTGTAAAACCACATGAAAATAAGAATCGTTGTGTTTTTGTTACTTTATAGTGAGCCGTTTATATCTACATACGGAGCGGGTCCTCTCTTCCGCCGCCACCATGTTACTATCCAGACTGGCCAAACCAAACACTGGCTCTTTAGAGGGCCATTCGCGGTTCCACATTGACCACTGCAGTTCTTCTACACGCTTGGCACACGAGAGAGGTTTGAGTTGGTTGCAATCTGCAACTTCATCACTAGATGCCGCCAAATCCTACACACTGCACCTTTTAAAGCAGACTGAGCTCATGTACCAGACCGATGTCTTCTAGTTGACTATTTAACTTTTTGGTTTGAGGTCCAAAATCCAGTTAGAAATGAGAAAGTTACCTTTCTTGAATGAATCCTTGTGGCTGGTACAAAGAAACCTGCTGATTTATTGTCTTCACATTTCAGGCAGACCAAACACAAATGCCCGGAAGTGAATATATAACGTATCGATTATCTGACCCTGGATTATATGTGAGCCAAATTGAGCACTTTTGTTTCATGAATTGGAGAGGTAGAATTCTTTTTCAAATAGACACCCAGAGTATTGTTGAAGTTATGCAATTGATTTGAGTCGTGTACGTCCTGAAACGTTGTCAGTATGTGGCAGTAAGGGCCGTGTAAACTTTAGGTTTGGATTACAAAAAAAAATACAACATTTGGAGTTGTGACACCAGTCGTGTAATATGTGTGTTTTTGGACAGGTCTGTTGTGTTCTAACTGGCTGTGTCAGACTGAGGAGCTAGACGAGGCACAAACAAAACTGTGGCCTTTTTATCTAGCCTCAGGGGTCGATTATATTTCAATAAAGAAATACAAGTATTGTGACTTTACGTGTTGGACTGCTTTAGTTTTTGTTGGATGATATTAAAGAGGACATGTTATGCTTATTTTCAGGTGCATACTTGTATTTTGGGTTTCTACTAGAACATGTTAAATGCTTTATTTTTCCAACCAAACTCTTCAAACTCTATATCCAGCTCCACTCTGACTAACTTTGTTTGAGGGCGTGCCAAACTAGCCGCTTAGTGGGTATTATGCAAATGTGTTACTTGGTGACATCACCATGTCACAGAAAAAAAAGGCGTGACTTCAATCAAGGCGTTTCAGTCAGTTCAGGAGCAGTGTTTCTGTGGGGGAAAGTAACTCCTTTTGGCGTAGTCCTTGTAACTTTGCAGACCTTTTACATGCACAAAAAACTATATAACACACTAAAGGAAAAGGAAAAAGAAAAACACAAGTCCTCTTTAAAATGCAGAGCCATTCGCTAACTCACTGCTGTGATCAAAGGCGTGAACAACAGTCACGGTGAACATGGCTACACGTGTTTCTATAGTCGTCGTGCTTCTTCAGCTGAAGCTCCCCTCATTAATCTTCAGGGCCGTCACGGTCCATTGATTTCAACACTGAGAATGCTGAAAGCCCCATTTTAGCCTCATTGCTTTCAGCCCCTCGGGGGGGACGTGAGGCACACAGAACGGGTGCTGCATCTCTGCCATTGATTTACATTCATGTTCTTTTCAGATTGAAACTGGTTAAGGAGACGGGGGGCAAGAGAGGCACAAGATGGTGTTCAGGGTTATTAAAAAGATGGATATAATTTCCACCCTCCAGTGAATCAAGGGAAACCATCTTCAGAGCTTAATATTTCATGTAAATCAGTTAACATGGTTAACCTTTACTTGATCCGAACAGTTGCCACATTAGTGGGGATCTGACTTTTTCAGTCCCGATAGCAATACCTGAGCTTTGGGTATTGGCCCCATTATCACCAATACTCGATCCAGCCATTTGAGTCAGTATCGACCCGATATCCGTTATTGATATCGGTGCATCCTTACACATTAGCATTAATGTGGGCAAGGCAGCATCACTGAAGCAGCTGCAGGCCAGCAGAGCAAAACCTTCAGTCCTTTAAAAATCTGCAGATTGTCCATCAAAAGGTGTTTCTGGTGTGATGGCCGTTCTGTGTTTGGATCCTCTGCTTTCTCTCTCCAGGGCTGCAGACCTACTGAGTGTAATAATCAGCAGCATGGGACACACCTGGGCCCCGTGTGCTCCATGCTGAAAAGACAGAGCATGCAGCAGTCTGAGCTGGCAGATCTCATCTCACACCATACCTCTGTGCCTTGGTTTTACAACACAACATCCACTCTCTACACTACTGACTCTACAGATTCCCCCCATACATTCTTTTGACCTACTTTTTTAGATACTTTGGAGTTAATAAATCACTTTATTTGTTCAGTATACCCGTGTGTCTCCTGTTTTTGTCGCAATTCTAGAGCCGGGCTGTGACAAATGGAGGCTCGTCCAATCCAAATTTGCTGCAATGTCGGGCTTTTAAGCATGGAGCACACCGGACCCATGTGTGTCCCATGAAGCTGAATACACTCATCAGGTCTGGAGAGAGAAATCAGACACAGAGGAGCCGTTAAAATGGATACAAAAATGTCCACATTTTGCCTCTACCTTAAAGTTTCTGTTCTATCACTGAGTGCTATTTGAGGGTTTTACCACTGGAGGTCAGCACTTTGCTGATTACTTGTCCTCTCTCATAAAAACAAACTTTGGATCAAACCATAAGAGAAGAAACATAAACATAAGAGATGTACCAAAGATTACCTGAAAGCACCCAAGGCCTATTTAATACTGTCAATTTTCTGAAAAAACAATTTCAATGATTGCAATCGTTTTGCATGTTTGAAAACAAAACACATTCAGCAGGTCTTCTGCAATAACTTTAACAGAAACAGCTCATTTAAATGGAAATAAGCAGTAGAGGGGGGGAAAGACCTATTTAGAAAAGACACATACTAAATACATTTTGACAGGACACACAGCTGTTTGTTGAAGGAGAAAAGAGACATGATTTTAGGCCACACAGAGGGTTTTTTTACACCAGTTTTAGCTTCATTGCACTGGCTCCCGATCCATGACAGATCAGACTTTCTGATGACCTATCAAATTGTAAATAGGCACGCTCTATCTCACTTGTCTGATCTACTTAAACCTTATACTCCAATCAGGACTCTCTGCTCTCAGAATACAGGGATCATGTCTGAGCCAGAGTGAGAAAGAAGTCATCAGGCCTCTTCTTATTGAGCCACTTTCCTCTGGAATAACCTCCCTGTAGACATCAGACAGTCTGATTCTGCGGAGGCTTTTAAATCCAAACTCAAAGCCCATCTTTTTTGCCCTGACTTTCAATTAGTTAGCTGGTGGGTCGGTCTCAGTCTCTATAGTCCTGCTGATGAGAATAATATTAACTTTAAGCTACTGCCTCTCAATAACCCTCTGTTGTTTATATCCCACAAGCACTGCTGTGTGCCTCTCTCTCCATCTCTCTGTCTCTTTTTCCCTGTTGAAAGGGTTTTTTCCTTATCCAGTGAGAGTGTCGTACTGTCAAGGAGGGTGTCGTATCCTGTACAGATTGTGAAGCCCCCTGAGGCAAATTTGTGATTTGTGATATTGGGCTATACAAATAAAACTGGCTTGACTTGACAGAGCTCCGAGCGACGAGGTGTTTAAATGAATGGAGTTGGTTACTCAGCTGTGACTACACATCACATCACTGTTACAGTATATTATGTGAAATCAGTGGGTTTTGGCAGGAAAAGCTCATGTTGCCTACGATCACGTCACTGCTCTCACAATCTCATATTCAATAACATGCTTCTCAAAGGTACTCCTGTGGAGTATTCATCTAACACATGAAACACACCTTATTAGTGTTATATTCAGTCTCAGACACCTCCTGATCTCATTTCTTTATTATAATAGCATGCCAGATTGTCCAGGTTTCAGACTTTGTGCTGTGACATTGACATCCATCCCATAATGTAGCTGCAAGGGGTCTGGTTAGTATACGTTTTGTCTGGGTTTATTAAGTACAGCTGTATGCGCATTCATTGCCGGTCTGCCTTTCTTTTTAATATCATTTCAAGGGAGCTGTAGCACAACATTCATGCAGCTCAGCAGTGGGTTCATCATTTATGCTGAAGTGTGCGTGCATGTGTGATTAGATGGATTAAGAGAAGTTGTTTTGAAGATGACCTCACATTTGAAATAAAAAAGAAAGGCGTGCACATAAGGTATAAACTTCTACCTGAGTGAACTTGAACAGACTTGATTTAATGTGCAGATAATGATGGTGGATTGAAACAGCTTGCCATGAAAGGTTTAAATAAGATTCAATTTGAATCTGCAATATTGCTTTGAAAGATGTGGAATGTTTTCCAGCCTACTGTTTGTTCCACTGTTTTTGCACATTAAAGGGACTGTATGTAAGTTTTTACACGTATAAATGTTTTTTGATTGTTTTTTGATTGCCAATGTGTGAACAGGTTGTACCCTAAAAAAAGAAACCTTCCATGACTTCATCAGCCTGTAGACTGCTTTTAATGTGAAAAACCTGGGCTGTTTTTCTGGGAAAATCCAACGGATGTGACGTCATGTGCGCTCGCGAGTGTCTTTATTCTCTTCAACTCCGCTACAGGGCTAATGGTACGTGTCCACAGGCTCCGTCCTTTCCATGCTACCCATTCATTGTCTATGTAAGCAGCCGCGCAATGCATTCTGGTAGCGTGGCGGCACGATTCGAGAAACGGACCATCATGCGAACATTACTGCCAAGCATGTTTAGATGGCCAATGTTGCTAACATTAATCAACATGATGCCTGTCAATCACGTTCACTTTTGTGTGTCGTCTCACTGTTTTGACCGATGCTCGCTCGCGTCTACGTAGTGCGAGCACGAGCGTGAGCAACAAGCAATCTGTTAACAAGCAATCTCTGATTCTTACATAGAGCCCCTTTAACAACAGCTTCAAAAAAATCATTACAAAAATCAGTGTAATTGCAAATGGAAGATGTAACGTGTGACTTTAAGTGATTGCCAGATTGTAGTGATTTTCTGAAAAATAGGAAGTAGAGAGGTGAGAAAATCATGCAGGGAATAAGAGCGAGAGAGGAATACCAAGGGGGGAGTGATAAATGAATAAATCAAAGGAAGCGGAAGACAAAATGATGAAGTACAGTCAGGTGAGGATGATGGCGCTAGTGACGCCTGGTGAGAAAGACAGACAGGAGTGCAATCATAGTAATAAGGAATGAGTGAGAATGGACAGCCTGGCAGGACGGAGGTGTTGCATTATTCAGCAGAGACAAGTGAATGAAGGAAAAGATCATTGTTTATTATAACAGATGATGAAGTAATGACAGAAAGTCTTTGGTGCTTAGACTCTGTGGGGAGATTTGTAATGGAGGGGCGTGTGCCCTGAGCAGCCAGCTTGTTCTCATTCCCAAGGCGTCAAATACGCTGTCCCATGAGGTCCACCGGATGGGGCGGGATTTAGACTCTCTATGGGATTTAATCTCATTTTCTCTTGAGATTACAGGGCAGCAGTGAGATATTAAAAAGGAGCGGGGAAGAGAGAAAAACGATAAGGAGAGAGAGGGAATATAGATGGAAGTCAAGACCTCATACTAAGAATTTATCTGATATCAAACTTAATTAAAGAAACACAGAGAAAAGAGTGAAATACAAATGTAATGAGGGAGAGAGAACAGATAGAAAATGTGCAAGAAATGTGGGAAAAAGAAGGTAAAATAAAAAGGGGCAAGGAGGGTTTAATAAACTATCAAGTTTCATTGTGGGCAGTATAATTCAGAGTTTAATGAAAGCATAGCTGAATCCAAACCCGTAGCTTGGGCTCATTAAAAAACTCACCACACACGCTGTGATTGGTCACGGCCTTGACCTTCCACCATGTGCAGCTACAGACACTGAGACATTTTGACTTATGTGGACTAAAAGAGATTTCATTTTCTGACAAAGACCCTCTTTATGCTCAGTCATGCCATATTTTTTTTTAGCTTTTCATATCCTCAGATTTCCAAATCGATCCACACAGCTGGCCGGGATGCACCGACATCCCTGCCAAAGCCCCTTAAGCACGGAGAGCAGTTTGAGCCTGTTTGGTCATCTGATGGAGACGTCTCCTTCATCCAGACTCTCTGGCTCATACGACTCCTAATTCCAACAGTAAAGCTCCTCAGGGTGCATGTAAGTATTCTCACAAATCCTCCATCACCTTACATAAACCCTGGCGTTCTCTATAACTTTTGTTGTGACTGTGTTTTCACTCACTGCCTCTCAGACTGTTTTATCTGTTTGCCAGTGATCGTAATCTCTTTACTAGACTCAGCCGATCATTTATAAGCCTTTCAAATAGTTCAGCTCTGCCTTTCCCTTGTGAGTTTTTCTTTGTATTTGGTTTGTGTATTAGATCAGCGTATTCTCGTACACATGATATTTTACGAAAAGTTGCCCAGCGTCAATTTCTGCTCCAGCCTTTTCAAAATAAACTTCCGTCTTCACAGGAAACAACTTGGCTAGGTTTAGGAAAAGATTGACTTGTTTAGGTTTAGACAAGAAATCTACCTTTTTTAGGTTTAGGAAAAGATTGACTTCTTTAGGTTTAGACAACAAAACTACTTAGGTAGTCTTCATGGCATGTACGTGTAGGCCTACATATGGTTTGAAGGTAGCCTATACATTGAAGAGTAAACTTGGCTTCGCTATAACTCAAGTCAAGGCTGCCTATGAGATCATGAGATACAGTACTTGCATGGAGAAATATGAGAATAGCATAGTAATAGTATGGAAAAAGTCTGTATCTTGAAATATAATCAGAATGTAATGTGGCACGTGTCATACTGATGTATCATCATCATATCCTAAAATCAGGCGGATGACATGAAGCAGAAAATGACAGCAGGATGGTGATAATGGCAGCTCAGAGGGGAACGATGTTGAAGGCAATGGTGTACATGATGCTATTAGTCATGGCTGTCATGACGGGGATAATAACATTAATGAATAAAAAAGGAAAGGTGACTGCCATCCATTATTCATCTATATACAGAATACAGTCACCTTTCACAGCAATTTATCTTTTGACTTTAAAATACTTCCTTAAAGAGTGTTCGGTGCCCCAATCAGTCCCTTTGACCCCTCGGAAAATGGTTCTGAATTGCAATCATTTATGTGATTGCAAATCTGAATGGATTTTTGCATTACTGGAAACTTTAAACTAGAATAAAAAGAGTGCCAACCAGCATTATGGTGTCCATTTTTAGGACATGACAGGAGGTAGCGGAGGTCTGATGTCCAAGTTGTTTGCCATGTGACCTGAAGTCTGTTGGTGGTCTAAGAAATGATACCTTTCATCCGATTTCTGAGAACTGATGCTGAGGTCTGAGGATGTACCAGACACTGCTGCAGACAGACCGAGCCGCCAGTATAAGTGCCTGGCAACGTTGTTATAAAGATGTTTTCCAAGAAAACCCAGTTAACGTCTGACTCGACTGATGAAATCTGATGTACAATACATGAAAGCTGCTTGCATAAAATAGAAAACTCAAAAACACAATTTCCTTAAAATATTACAATTTAACGAAAAAATCAAAAGACACCACGTTGAATGAAAATTCCCTTCAGTCTCCAGACAAACACCGTCTCCTTGGATTGAGATAAGAGCGTTTTGAGCGAGCGACGTCCTCATCCTCCTCTCGCATGTCTGGCATGTGAATTGTCTCATTACCTGCAAAGTCACAATTTTAATTCTCACTGAGTTTTTGGAGTGTTTCTTTGATATTCATTCTTAACCGTGGATCTATTATTTGACTTAACCTCAATTTCCCTCAAAGCGAAAATCATTTTACGTGATGAGGGATGTTAATTGGGGTTTTTATAGTGTTTAAATGAAGTTCTTTGACAGCCTGATTCTAATAAGATGATACAAGTATTTATAGCATATCTTGTCATAGGTGTTTCTGCAGCTATCTTACAGTAGTAGCAGAGTAAATGCAGTCTGTAATATTATCACACTTGCAGGAGTTGAATATTAAGTTTCAGTTCCTGTCTTGAATATTTGAGTTATGGGTTCAAAAGCTAATGAGACTTGCAAAAAATCCACGATGAGAGAGAGGAGGAGCGCACACCGGTGTTGGAGAGGTGCTGACAGGACACTACGCATGTAACAAGGGTGTATTGACACGCTGTTCCTGATCTGTCCAAAAGTAATGCAGGCGGTGTGCCCCGTGCGTCGGTCTCTGATGCAGTATTTGATGAGTTGGGAATGTGTTGACAGGTGTGGAGGAAGATAGTCGCACTGCCATGATGCAAAACAAATGATGTCATAATTTACTGAGTTTCGATTTGACAGTCTTCTTCAGGGTATTGGTCTTGCAAAAAAAAACAAACACTTTTGGTAAAAACTACATTGAAACTCATACAGATTTATCAATTTATTTATACTATAATATACTGATGCAACTTCCACTCTTTATACTGAAACAGCTGTCACATGTAGCACACAGGAGAAACTCGCTATAAGATAACTTTACTTGTGGATGTGTCAGTGAGGTTTTTACAGATGTGTGTGCGGGTATGAAAGAGTATAGTTTGAGTTATTTTCCACCAGTTTGTTTATCAGAAGATATTCTGGTGCAGGAACACATTGACAAGATAAGATGTTTGTTATCTGTGAATGTGTAAACTCTGAAATCTTTAATTACTGTTATCCACAGCTATTGAAAGTGACAGTATGATAAATAAATAATAATAATATGAATGAAAAGCACATATATTTTCTTTAGTTAAGATGTTATTTATGTCTGAAAGCATGCAGGCAGTCGATAGCAGAACTACTTTCCAAGAGAAAATGAACAGTTGACCCCCGTTGACCCGCTGCTGCTCGGCTTTGTGTGAGCATCCTGTCGCCTCCATGAACCCATCAGACACAGTGTACACGCAGCAGACAGCTGCTGTAGGCCAGGCAGCTGAATTATGTTTTACCAACCAGTTAGTTTGTGGTAATTTGATTAAACACATAACATATACTGCATTGTTTTTGCAGTATTTAGAAAAACTATTTACAGCATCTTTTGCTGACAGTAACAGGGTATTAGATGTGTGGTGTGAGCTGACCTGTGACCTCAGAGGTGTGTTGCTAATGGCAACTTAATCGTTTTTTTTGTTTTCTGAGCAGCCACTACGTCTGTCTCACCACTGTCTGCTATTTTTTCACTTTTTGTTCAGTTATTTTGGGACAACAATGTTCATCCACAACAGCACTTTTAAGCATACTTACTTTCCCCCCCTATTGTAGACGAATCGTAAATATAGTTAGAGCTCTTATGCAGTTGGGTCACAGCTACCCCCAGCGTTAAACATTTATGCCTGCTTTCAAAATCTCTTCTGCCCGTGAGCATTTCCATTATAATGTTTAAATTTATTTTAATTGTATTTATTTATCCTTTATTTGGCCCCGAAAGTCCCATTGAGATACGAAATCTCTTCTGCCCGTGAGCGTATCCAGTATAAAATTTTAATTTAATTTTATAACCAGGAAGGTCCCATTGAGATACAAGATCTCTTCTTCCACATCAAAACAATTCCACATATTAGGACACATACAAAGAAGCAACGCAAGCAAAATCGTATAAGAGGAGAGGCATACAGGCCATGCAGCGATATCCCATTAAGAGCTGAGCTCTTCTCTCCTTCACCTCCATAGGGAGAGGTGTCATAGTGCTCAGCATGCCTTTGTACTGTGCTGATTAAATATTGATTTCGACAGAATAAAGTATTCCCAGTGTAGTGCATGTACTGTACAACTCAAAACTTTCTCTTCTGGTGAGTGTCACAGTCTTCATCATTACTATAGTAAGAGGTTCAGGCATAGTTAAGCACTCGGCATGTTCATTGAAAGTGACAGTTAGCTGCTGATCGTATTGATGTTGAGTGTTGGGAAGTAAACACTTGAACTGTCTAACACAACAACACGACAGCGTCCAGGACATGTCAGATCGGATGCTTTTTGCAGTCATGGAAATATATGAGGGGCACTGGTCTGCATTCATTTCAATAATTTTAACAGCATCATTGTATTTTTAGTTAAATATTCGGTGAGTATGACTTGTTGTAAAATGACTCCATTCAGCGGTAACACTTCATTTTACAGGTCTGCAAATTTCATGGTAATTAGGTGATAATTAGCAAGTAATTTATTTGAAATTTCTTTGGAATTATTGTCAAATTATTCCTATTATTACTGCTTATTTGACAACTGTTCGTGTCGAATAAGTGGTGTAAAAAAAAGTACCATAATTTCCTCTGAAATATAGTGAATTATGAGTATTAAGTAAAATCAAATATTAAAGTACCCCTCAGTGTTCAGTACGAGAAGGTACGATTTATTAGAATAAAATGTCTTTAACAGTTGTAAGAATGACAGACGAGATGTTATACAGAAAAATAAAAAGGCTATTTCTACGCAATTCGTGTTCTATTATTCTACAAAAGACCATAATCGCTCTGTCTAAAATCATATAGCCTCCAACAAAGCTTGCAAATTACATTCAAGTGCATGAAGCCTTTACATTCAGAACACAATGCATGAAAACGTTTATGGCGTTCCTCTCTCAAGCATACCATCAACCCTCATTTATCTCCCTTCACGCCTTCGCAACATGATTGATTGAACTACAATGGGGGTAATTGCAGGTAAAATATTGTTTTTCATATTCTCATAAAAAAAAAACATAACTAAAAATGTATTTTCACAAAATCCAGAGTGAGACTTGAGTTACTGGGTTATCAAATTGAAAACTAATGAGATGATATGCTATTTCTGAAAAAAAAGGAGACAGCATCAGACAATAATTCCATAAAGCATTCTCATAATCTCATTGGCAGTTATGGCACAATTTTACTCCGGCTTCGGTCATTACTCCGGCTTTAATAGGTTTACCCACTATGGTTTCACTTCTGCACTCACAAGGAACATTTCGGAGTCATGCAAGTTAAAGTCATCGAGGAAAGCTGCAGGTATTTATTCATATTTTAATTAAACTAAACACAGAAGATGACATTTTATAAGAGCTCTTCCAGTATCCAGCAGGGTTCAGTGTCAAATCTAATTTGATTCTCTCTGGTTCTGCCTGTTTAGCGCAAAACCCCTACCTAGCAATCTACAAAAATATTGGACTTTGAACTTCTTTCACATTTTAGGCAATTAAAACCATTTGGTTTACACAGTGGGCAACTTCTCAAAAGTGAAACCAATGCTTCTTAAACTTACATTCTTTCTAAGACTCCTCTGGTTGCAGAAAAAAGTCTGATTGTATAGAAGTCTATGAGAAAATGAGCATACTATACTCTCTGGATTTATTACCTAAGTAAACATTGTAAACATGAGTTTATGGTCTCAATCTTTAGTTTCAAGTCTTCTTCATACAGCATGATGATCATTTAGTAAATTATGGTCCCATTTAGAGTCAAATAGATCGCCTCGCTTCTCAGCATTGGACGCTTGATGGGCTGCCACTAGGCACTCAGCACCTGATTGGACAAATGCTTTCCCTCGTGGACGGCTGCTCCCAGCTTTCAAACCGGTACTTGTTTGGAAAAGTTCTTCTCTTATATCAAAGTTTCTAGGGAGTTTCCAGAGGCGGCGAGTCGCGCCTAGACCTCAACTTTATGCAAATGAGCGCCGCCGCGTTACCAGAATGCATTGCACCACTGCTTACAAAAACAATGAATGGGAAGCGTGGAAAGGACAGAGGCTGGAGTTTGGTTGTACTTAGCTCCACCCTCTCATGTCCCCTCTGGTTGCAAAAAGACAAGATGGTGACAGCCAAAATGCCAAACTCAAGGCTTCAAAATTAGCAGTCCACAAACCAATGGGTGACATCATGGTGACTACATCCTCTTCTTATACAGTATGGGTTTACATCAAGTTCGGAAAAGCTGTGGTCACGCTTGAATAAAAACATGAATGCTGACTACTTGTAGGACATGAACTCTTCTTGAAGGCTGAAGCTTTTACATCTGCCTGTCTTTGTTCTGCCATATAACTCTTGCGTGTCAGAGTTACAGAATTTGTTAGAGGCTTGATTGGCCATGTCAACCTGGCAGCAAGATTGAAAGCGATGTACATCTATGTATAGTCATAAAGCTCGTAAAGCTTTATCAATGTTGTTTTAAGTGATGACAATGAAATGATAGGTATTAACTTGTCAAGTGACACCTACCTGCTAGTGTGAGTGTGTTTTAATTATTTTTCCGCCTTTTCTATGAGAGACGTGTGCTTGGTGTGTTTTGGTTTTGTCGGTCTGTTTGCTTGTTCATTTCTCCCCTCTTGTCCTCTCTCTCCTTCTCCCAGCTCACCTGGACTTAATCTGCAATCAGCACACCTGCCAACCAATTAAGCGAGCTCCTCTTCCCTTCATGAACTCTGCTCCAACGGCCAGTCTCTGCCAGATTGTTGGCATTCATCAATGTGCCACGCTGCCAGCTCCTGCTAGTGATTTGGCCAGTTTGTTTACTGTTTATCTATCTCCCTGCCTGCTTGCCTCAACTAACCGCTGCTCTCCACCCTTCAAAAAACCTTCCTGCTGCTTCAGCTTATCCAGCCCGCCAGCCAGCTCTCTTCCTACCCGCCAGCTCACATCCCCGGAAACCCCCTTTCCCTTCACCACCGCCAACACCAGCCTAAAATATAAAGAAATCCTTTAATAAAATACCTTTACACCTACCTGTTGTCCTGTAATCTGCATTTGGGTCCAGCCACAGAAACCCTGACAGTACGACAACCACACAGTTGTTGTTTCTTTGTGAAGTCGAGGATAACTCTTGTAACCTCTCTTTTCTCTTGTCCTTGTTCAGTAAACCTCATCTTCTTTCCTCAAGGTCCCTTTCAGATTGAACTTTATGATTCAGCTGCCTGTTTTTATGTCCTTGAACAGACTGGCTCTTGCATACCTTCATATATGTCTTTGATACATTTTATATTACTGTTGTTACAATATATATAATGGGTTTACACACTTTACGTATAATATATTTGTGCAAACACGTATGCTGTGCAATACTTTGTACATCTTGCAAGACGAAACAGCTATGACGGCTATGTGAACTATTTTGAGAGCGAGAACCTTGTTTGTGTCAGTAAGTGTTGCAACACCTTTTCAATGCGACACAGTTACTATAGTGATAAAAGGAAATCAGCAAAGGAATCTGAGTCATGTATGTTGGTGTGCCTTTTATCATGGTGAGTACATCTGTTGTAAACATTTTTCAATTATGTATGTTTGATCAACAAAGATTATTTCATCGCTCTAAAGGTATTAGATGAGCAGGTCATGGTGTCACAGATCTACACCAATCAATCCATTAATTCAGTCATTCTATGGAGGACGGAACCTGCCAAAAAAAAAAAAAAAATTAATAGATAAATAGATGACTAAATGAATAAATAAATAAATAAATAAATAAATAAGTCATTAAATGTAACAAAAATAATATTAAAAGTAAATGTAGCCATTAATTAATTAATTGTTTAAAGGTGACATCAATTGATATTTCTGTTTTAATTTATTCATTTATCTTTGTATTAATTCCATTTCTCTGTTTAATTTCCTTCTTTATTTATTTATGTTTTTATTTTTTTTATTTATTTTATTTATTTTTGCATTTATTATTTATTTACTTTTTTACATGTATTTTACATTTATTTTTAAATGTGTGTATTTACCTTTACCTTTACCTTCTTTGTTTGGTTTTGACCTCTTTCTGTTTAAAGATACTGGAATTTACTCTTAACCTTACTGTCTTGATTCATGCTTGTGGGTTTCTGTTTGCTTTGTGCCAACCAGCGTTACACATGGCATGTTAATAGTTTTTTTCCTCCAATCTTTCCTCTAACCAACTTGTTACAGCATGCTGGGTGACAGAGTTTTGGATAACAATGGTAAAATTGAAAACATAGCAAGTGTTAGAATAGAAACTTTTTTTTTATACATTGGATGATTCAAACGACTATGAGAATTAACATTTTGAGTGTTCACCAACATCCTTACAACACAAACTCCTCGCTGGGAGGACTTACTGCGCTCCGTCTCAATCAGCTCCCTCTCATCTCAGGCACTCAGTCGTGAAGCAGCAGAGTAGCTTCACTCTCTGGGTGTCTGTCATGTTTGAGTATCAATTTATCAGAGACAAAACACTAGTTTGCTGAAGAGCTTTTCTGTGATAGCTACACCCTTCTGCCAGTTTATACCGTTTATACACTAAAAACAAGTGCATGCACTCTTTTGATTTTCATCTACAGTACATTGGTGATATAAGACACTTTTTATTGAAGTCTCCAAGCAAGGCATGCACAGTAACAGTATATTTCTGTTTATAAAACATGTAGCTCAAATCAAGCAATCTGATTGGTTCATAGCCGTGAGATATCACAGCTATGACGTCTAATTCTTTTGCACTTTTAACAAAGAGTATAGAGGCAAAAAGGCAAAACTGGTGCCATTTGGGACTGAAAACGTTTCTTATATTTGTAATATTTTATTGTTCAACACAGGCCTTTTTCAGTATAATATGACAATAGAATAGAAATAACTTTGTTTTACTTTTGTACGGCACTTTTTAGCTGGATGTTTTACTGGCGTACAGTAGTCAGGTTCAGTCCAAAATGGCGAAAGCGTAGCTCTGTTGCTTGGCGCTGATGTTGCAATGGAACTAACAATTGACTTTCACTTCTTTGCGATATACGTTCTACGCTTCCACCCTCTGGTTCCCCCCCAGGTAAACACTGTTAGCTCTGTTTCCGTTGTTTGCACTGTTCATGCCGTTAGCACCGTTAGCTGCCAGCCATCGCCATGTTGAGAGCCGTGTGGAGGCAATCCCTCAATCATTGATATGCTCTGAATTTCGAATTTAGCACCTTTAAAGATACAATATATGATCTAAATGGGGAGCCCAGTCATCAGAATTTTAACCACAGGATGCACATTTTGTTAATTTAAACTATAGCTGTGCAGTAAGATGCTAATTAGCGATCAAATTGAGCTTTCTTAAAGGTGCAGTGTGCAACATTTCGGGGATTTATTAGCAGTAAATGGAATATAATATTCATAACTATGTTTTCATTAGTGTTTAATCACCTTAAACTAAGAATTGTCGTGTTTTCATTAGCTTAGAATGAGCCCTTCATATCTACGTAGGGAGCGGGTCCTCTTCACAGAGTCCGTCGTGTTGCTCCACCGTGTTTCTACATTAGAAACAAACTAAACTCTTGCTCTAGAGAGAGACGTTCACATTTTTACATGACTTGAAGGCCACCGTAGTTCTCCGAATACAACACACTGGTCCTTTAATATGAGTGAACACAATTTTGGCGACTAATTTAAGAAGAACATCAATACTAGTTGTATCTTTTATATAAAGGATAAAACATATAAATGCTATGGATTGATGGGCTTTTTTTTGGCAATCAAATATGCCAGTAAATTCTTCCGATTATAAATAGCTAAGGTGCCTGCTATTCATCTTTTCTGTTCTGGTCCACTGAACAAACTGAAGCACTGTAAAAAAAAGTCAATGGCCTCCACAGGAGCCGTGAAAGAAAGAAAGAATCAGTGGGAGAGCAAAACTACTGAAAACCCAAGAAGAGCTCTCAGCGACCTTTGTAGAACCAAACAGCACAGCAGCTCTGTGAAACCATTAATCTGCATAACCATGTGTGCTTGACATGAAATGATCAGCTTTTAAAATCACATTACCTGTTTCTCAGTTTATAACCAACTCACATACTGAGTCATGTACGTCCTTTTTTACAGTTTTGAGTAGCAATATCAGTATTGTGTTGCACAATATGAAAGCAAAGTCCAAGCTGAGTCCTCTGAGACGGAAAGGCTTTAGAGATGAAACATGATGAAAGTGCATTTGATTGAATCTGCGGAGGGAGGTTAACCAGTGAGCGCATGTATAGGATAGTATGTACATGAGGTCACAGATTCATATTCAAGACATGCTCTCATCAGCACACAGGGAACAGGAAAGCCTTTGAAATAAAAAAGTCTTTCTTTTGTTAGCAGCTGGATTCAACTGCTGATGAACGATTGAGAATGACAGCCAGCGATGGAAAGACATCGACTACTTTTCATATGAATAAAAGTAAAATGTGAACATTCTTTTCTCGGCCCTGCCAATCATGTTCGAATGTCACAACAATGAAATTGCTTGACATTTTTTCTCTGCTGTAGTTTTGCGCTTTCTCTCTTCTCTCCAGGTAGCTCTGCTTCCAGAGCTGTAGAGTCCGGATCTATGATTGCGAGCCATCTACTGCACCCAACCACTTTACACAATTCACAAATTAAATCAATTCAATTCAAGAGGGGCTTTATTGGCATGAAAGTTTCAAGAACAATGTTGCCAAAGCATCAATATGCAATGTGTCATTCACTGTCCCTCAGGCTGTGGCATGGTGATACATAATGGGCAGCTGCTATGCCTCATCTCCTTTAATTTTTTTAATTTGGAGAGGTCATTAAGCTCTTTGAAATCTGAAATCGCAGAATTTAACTTGTTAAAGTAAATTTTCCTTATTTTATTACATTTTTAATTCAATTCAATTCAAAAGGGCTTTATTGGAAAGGGAAACACACGTTTACATTGCCAAAGCAAGTGTGAAATAAAAGCAAAAATCTACACATGATAAGTAAGCTAAGGCTAAGATCTACTAAAGGAATGTGTATACAGAGCTGCGTAACGGTGCAACATTGTGATAAAATATATAAATAATAATAGGTAACGTTTAAGTTAAATATTAGGGCTGTCAAAATTAACGCCACTAATTTAACCTCGCTGTATAAAATGACGTGTGTTGACCTCTAGAATAATCACAGCCTCATGAAACTTTACAACCACAAACTAGAGACCTAGAGCATTCAGAGGATGGATGGCTTTCCTTGCTATATTGACAATAAGGGGGTTTCTGAGCATTTTACACAACAGAAGTGCTCGCCATCCAATCGCCAAAAAATGCAATTGTTGTAGAAATCCCCAAATGTCAAAGGTTTTTGATACCAAATCACAGCATTGCTTTTTCTATGGTGTTCCTCAAGATCTTGGTGTCTTAATGTGATATTTTGGAGGGATTATTTATCATTTTCATCAATTCTCGAGTGATAAAAAAAATGGTTAAATTTAACACCAAATCTGTATAACAAATGGTATCAACCCAAAAATTGCTGCAACAACTTATGAGACATAATAGAGCATGAGAATGGCCATCATATACTTCAATCACAGTGTCCTTAGCTCTTATACACTTTTACGATTTGTTTTAAATAATTAATTAATTCATTCATGTTTGATTGATCTCCAGGATCCCAGTTTTCAGATGATGTACACCATTTCTATGTGGTATCTACTATTGACCTGCTATCTCCCCCTAAAGACCCCCTGGACACCCCTAAAAAATACACAAACTGGTCTATTGTGGGTAAAGTTTTTCCTTGCCACTGTCGCTCATGGTGGGAATTGTTGGATCTCTGTAAATAATATGTCAGAGTACGGTAGACCTGCTCGATATGAAAAGTGTCCTGAGAAAACTTCTGTTAAGATATTCCTTTATCAGTCCCACAGTGGGGAAATGTGCAATGATTGTTATGATTATACGCTATATTTATATATAAATAAAATTGAATTGCTTCTGATTTCCAAAGAGCCCTTTTAACACTGAGCAAGTGTTTCCAGAGAAATGTGTAATTGCCTGTTGAGAGCAAGTAGCTAGGAGCAATACATTTGAGTCTGAACAAAATAAGCTTTAGGGAGGTTTTAAGTTTTCATAATAGTGGGTTATGTATGAGGATTTAATAGTTTCTCAACACTTCAGGTGTCATCAGGGTGGATGGCTGGAAAGCCATCCAGGTAATCGCTTCACTGTGAGGGGTCCTTTTGTGAGATGCTGAAGAGAACTCGAGAAAGTATAAGTGGATGACCTTTTTTCCACTAATTGAGCAGAGGAAAAATAAGTGCTTGGGCGTGAAATCATACAATAATCACAGCCTATTCAAACTGTATTTCATGAGAGCGGGTGCATGCACCTAGGATCTCTTTATAGTTCTGCAAAAATGCATTCAGAAGGTTTTTGACAATAAATGTAATGATTTTCTCTCTTGTTCTCCGGCTCTTCCTGTCTCTCCTCTCTATTGTTGCACCGCTAATACGAGGATGTAAAGTGGTTTAATTTACACCCATTACATGTCGGATAAATGGTGGCCAACCAATGACAATTTGACAGCTGCATGCCATCAGCAGTTTGAACAGTGGGAGTATGTTTGCCGCTGAATGCACCAGTTCATTACTCAGCCATTAGACAGGCTCTGCCCCTGTGTGCTACAGTCTAGTCAACATAATTAGAGATTCATGCTCAATGTGCTTTATAAACTGTTACAGACCTTTGAAAAAGGAGGTGAACTAACAAACAGATTTACTGTTGGCAAAACTTGACAATAATTTTGCTATAAGAGAGGTGCCATCCACTCTCATGCCTTCTTAAATCACAACCTGGTCAAAGAACAAACGTGATAATGTGACAGAAAGCTGGCAGGCTTGTGTGCTGCTGCCTTAATCTGCCTCGTCAGCACCTTGGACAGCTCTTTCAGCACTATAAGAGCTGAAGGTTATAGAAAGCTATAGAAGCTATACAGCTATAGAGATATTGAATGCACTGTAAAAGGTTGGCAGTGACTCAGTTTAACATGAGTGGGGAAGGTTAATGGAGATTT
The DNA here is from genome assembly GCA_916701665.1 of Sebastiscus tertius. Lineage (NCBI taxonomy): Eukaryota > Metazoa > Chordata > Actinopteri > Perciformes > Sebastidae > Sebastiscus > Sebastiscus tertius. The sequence goes on along the minus strand of CAKAOH010025470.1, from coordinate 6,667 downwards.
ATGGTCAAAGTGTTGTTCGACTCTAATAAAACTGTCCATCTATTTCTTGGAAATGACCACTTAAACTTAACATAATAGCTGACATATCCTTCAATAAAGTTCTGTAGTTCTTGTTCGTAGTTTCAACCTTTACTGAAAAACGTTCTTCTTTAGAAAAGTTTCAAATGAAACATACAGGAGCACAACAAGTCCACACAGTTGAAGTGTGTGGTCAATACGGTCACAGACTAGTGTGCTCTCAGCTTCACAGACAGTTGGTTCGGCGTGTTAACCAATCACAAGATGGAGCTGACGGAGGTCGTTATTGGCCCTTATTAAACCTGCAGTAGGCAGAATATTTTTGGCATCATTATGCAAAAATTCCATAATAACCTTTCAGCATATTGTAATTCAAGTGTTCTGAGAGAAAACTAGACTTCTGCACCTCCTCATGGCTCTGGTTTCAGGCTTTAAAAAAACTAGCCTGTGATGGGAGACTTTGACCAATCACAGGTCATTTCATTGAGAGAGAGTGTTTCTATTGGCTGGTCATTCAACGGAGGCAGCTGTCAATCAATCGCTTGCGAACTCCGATCAAACTGTCAAACTAGGCAGCGCACTATTTCTTGTGCTGGACTTCAGTTGATGCACAGGTAAGGACACATTATGTATTCAGTTGTTGTTGTTTTTTTATTAATAAAACGCTTTGGCAGTCACTATTTCTTTTTTTTTTTTTAGCATTCTAATCTCCTGTTAAAAAGTGAGATTTTCATGTCTTTTATATTATAAAGCAGGTTAAAGTGATATATAAATACTGTGAAAGTATCAAAACACTCAATCCATGGAGTGAACATGGAGCATTTAGGAGCTTAGTGTCTGCTAATATAGGCTAAACTCTCGCGAGAACGTCGGGCAGCGAGAGTTGCAAGTTGTTGCAGATCTCAGATCAGATTTCCCAATTCGCGGGTTCTAGACACGCTCACAAGAGAGGGGGTGGATAAGATAAGATACGATATTCCTTTGTTAGTCCAGCAGTGGGGAAATTTGCAGTTTACAGCAGCAAAGGGGATAATGCAAAAAAACAACAACAGATGCATCAGCTAACACAGTAAAACAAAAGGTAAACAAAGTGTAACAAAATATGAACCATTTAAATAGAAGGAAGTATAAAAATAGGAGCAGTATATACGGTATTGACAATAAACAGACTATTAACAAAATTGCGCACGTGGAAAATGATATTGCACAGTGAGAATGAATGAAAATCCACCTGAAAATATCAGGTTATTGTGAGTTTATCGTATAGTCTATACCCAACTACAACAACTAACATAAAAAAAAATCTAAAATGTACACATAGAATAACCTACTATATACATCAGCAAAGTGTGTTACAATGTTTTGTTTTTAAATAAAGAATAATTGAGGATAGGCTATACAAAGTAAAAGACAAAAACAAAAGCAAGCCTATAGAAAACGTGTCTGTGCGTCAAAGCCACTTCTGCCAAAAGTGACGCACACATCGGTGGCTGCCTCGTCCCCTTTTACCAACAGCTCGCTCCAAGAAGAAGAATAGAGAGAGAATATCTTATTCACAAATCACCAGGTGGAGACTCTGGAGGCAGCGTTTACGCACCGTCCAGCTGTGTGGTGTATGGGCAGTGCGCACAGTGCTGAGGAGACATGTGACAGATAGAGACAGATAAAGGGTTTCATCCTCCACATCCACAGTGGAAACCTCCAGTGCCAGCAGGCAGAGATGTCACGGTGCTTTCTGAGAAGCTTTGTGAGTACAAGAGGAGAGCCTGAGTGGATAAAAACCACGTGGAATCTGTGATCTGATGAAAGTCCTCTGTCTGCATCCTTCTCCTCACTTGTGCTGGGCATCTCCTGTTTGGACCACAACTTGGAACTTTCTACTATAATGTGAAGCTCTTCTTCAATGATGAGACGACAGCAGCAGAAGAGGGGATGTTTATCTGGAGCCTATGAGGTTGCTTTAATTCAAATGAACGTGTAGTTCATGTGTTTTTACACTGCTGGAGATGAAGGCAAACCGACGAACTATGAACTTGTTCGTGTGGATATTTGTCTTAAACTTTTTCTTGTGCTGGACTTCTGTTGACGCACAGGTAAAGGCTCATTATTTATTCACCTGCTTTTAATAAGATAAGATAAGATAAGATAAGATGAACCTTTATTAATCCCTGGAGGGAAATTCAGGTGTCAAAGCAGCAAACAGAGTGAAACACAGGAGAAGTAAAGGTATACAAAAATGATAAAAACAATAATAGAGATATAAAAGATACAGAGTGAATGGGTGAACATAGTGTGTACAGTCCGTCAATAAATAAATGTAATATGTACATATGTGCAGTCTATAAAGTGGTATATAGGATGTATAGTGTAAAGTAAGTGTAGATAGTGCATATGTAAAGGCAGATAGTGCATGTTAAAAGGTAGATAGTGCATGTTTGAAGGCAGATAGTACATGTTAAAAAGTAGATAGTGCATGTTTAAAGGCAGATAGTGCATGTTTAAAGGCAGATATTGCATGTGTAAAGGCAGATGTGCATGTTTAAAGGTAGATATTGCATGTGTAAAGGCAGATAGTGCATGTTTAAAGGTAGATATTGCATGTGTAAGGGCAGATAGTGCATGTTTAAAGGCAGATAGTGCATGTGTAAAGGCAGATAGGTGCTCCTCATCTTGACTAGCTCATCATGCATAATGCAAAATGCTTAGACACTATATTACTGAAGTCACATTTGTTTTGCTTTATAACAATCCCCTCTTCAGCCTTTAAAAAAGGCTTAACATAAACATATTATCCTATATTATTTTTGATGAAAAGCTTATGAACATATGCAATAACATGGCTCACTTTACCTGTGAGTATACAGACACAACCACCAAGCTATAACACTGCTATATTCTGTTATAGCAGAGTTATAGCATGCACTTCTTCATCTTCCTTGTGTCTTTCCTCTGTGTTACAATGTTTCTAAAGGTATTTGCCATCAAGATATAAAAGGTACAGAGAAGTGGTCATCCCACATGAGTCATAAATGTTGTGCTTTAGTCTATTCTGGCTGCCTTTAGTTTGTTTACAGCTCTGTAGCAGTCTGACTTGTTGATATCTGGCAAACATTCGCCTCTTTCTTTCATTGCTTGATCTTTTTATAGATTGTCACAAAATCGATGGTGCTGCAGAAAGTCTACTTGGGCTTCTAATGAGCTTGACATCTCATGAGTTCCCAATTTGAGGAGTTGCATAATTAACCAGCATCTGTCAATTTATCTCAAACTCTGCTCATATTGCATGCAAAATGAGTGTATTGTCAGTGTTGGCTGAGTAAATTTCTGGCCAGTGAATCATCAGACTTGCAGGGTTTTTAGTCACTGACCTGTGAATGATCCTGTGAGTTGTTCAGAACAGAGTGTAACGTGGTTGTTGTGTTATATTTTGAATTGAATGCAGGAGAGTTATCCTGCATTATCAACACCATGGACAGCGCCTTCAGCACAAGGAGCCACTAAACACCCCGAATGAAAAGGATGTTGGCAAAAGCTTTTCGTTGTTTTTCTAGTTTGACCGATTGTGAAGCTTTAGATTACAATCCAGAGCTGGAAGCTTCTTTCTACACATTTTTATCTACTAAGACAGAAATGTCAAAGTTTTATAGGCTTTGGATTCTGAAGCTTCTGAACTGTGACAACTGTTCGTTTTTGGACCACAACAGCAACAGCTGCTGTATGCAAGTCTGTTTTCATGCAACTAATTTCTTAAGTGGCTTTATAGTTACTATAATTGCCTTAAACTTGCTAACTGTTACTGCCTTCTGTTAGCTGGCTAGTGAAATGGGACAATGTTTGTGTTTACATAGCTTTTTGAAATACATGTGATCTATGTGTTTGCCTCATCTGATTTAGAAGGGAATCATTTTTCTAACTTGTATTTTCTAATCTTAATCCTTTTCAATGTGTTGATGATAACAGGTTCCTTCCTGATCATGCAGACATCACTCATGCATGTTTGATATAGTTTTTCTGAGAGTATGCTTTTAAAATGTGATGGCTTATATCTGAGGGTGCAGACATGAAACACACACCTTGAGTACTTCTATTAAAAGATACTGGTGACTTTGCCTGCAGACATCTTAATATTTGCATATGAATAGATCCTAGAACTCAGTGAAGGAGAAGAAACATCCTTTTAAATTCTTTCCGGTAACAATTTTTGTGGAGAGAAAACATCCATTTTAATGCAGAGTATTAGGAAATGTTTTTCAATGTGCCTGGAGGTCTTTAATAATGAATTAAGGCTCATATGTGTGCTGTAAACAAATACAGTTTGACCCTTAACTTACTCCATAAATCATACTTGGCCCCAGTCAACTCAGGAGTCTGGGAAGTGAAGCCAATGCTGAAGTGCCTTAAACTTGCATTCTAACAGCCAGCAGGGGGCGACTCCTCTGATTGAAAAAAGAAGTCTGATTGTATAGAAGTCTATGAGAAAATGAGCCTACTTCTCACTTGATTTATTACCTCAGTAAACATTGTAAACATGAGTTTATGGGCTCAATCACTAGTTTCAAGTCTTCTTCAATACAGCATGATGTTCATTTGGTAAATTATGGTCCCATTTAGAGTCAAATAGACCATAAAGCAGGGGATGTTTTAGGATGTGGCTACCTTGTTATTGACAGGTCGCTACCATGGTGTTGTCCGGTCTTGGAAATGTCCATGTTTTTGTCTTACTACTTTAACCCTTTCACAGTGTGTTTTCAGTCCATGAAAGTTAACTGTAACATTTTTGGTCGCCTAAATATGTCTTATACAGAGTTCAGTTCTACTTAGCTCCACCCTCTCGTGTCACTTCTGGTTGCCAAAAAACAATATGGTGACGGACAAAATGACGAACTTCAAAACGGCAGTCCACGAACTAATGGGTGACGTCACAGTGACTACGTCCACTTCTTATGTACAGTCTATGCTTGGCCATGGCTTTACATATTTCCAGAAGATTCTTACTGAAAGTTGGAGTTGTGAATTTAGTCAGTACACACATACTTATTGCGCACCACCTCTTTATATATATAGTATTATTATGTGAATAAGTTAAAAGTCAGAAGTGGCCCCACCATCATTTTTGATAAACTGAGACAGCTTGTCAACATTGACTTGTTGGGTAATTTAGACAACCTGATCAACAAATTTATGTCCATGCTGGGAAGACAAAACTAGTGAATTGCTGCTGATAAAAAGGCATGCACACCAGAGATTACTGTAAGGAAACAATAGCTTACCTCTAATCTCTGTAATAAAACTTTACTCCTGACACTTTTCTACTCCCGTCCTCCTCTCTCTGTGCCTCTCAGCCCTGTCTCCTAAAATTTCCACTTATATATCATGGAGGAAATGTAGTTGCTCCTTGGTTTATGTTCACCAGCAACTTTTTTTTTTTTTTTTTAGAGTATGTGCTGCAATAGTCTGGGTTATATCAGAAGTGGAGAATATTTCTTCAGTGAAAGAAGAGCCATGGCACTGAAGGCTTTTCTCAATGGAAAACATGTTTTCTCTCTTCTCTCGACCGGCTTCGGCAAGAGTTTCATTGACAGATGGTTCATCCATCACCTGCCAAGTATTTTTTGAAAGTGCCTGGCCTTCTGGCGGGTCAGATTACGCTTTCCTGCCACAACAGTTTCAGTTTTCATGACACTGGGAGACATTATTGTCATCATATATTATAATAAACAGTCTGAGTTAATGACAGTTAATTGTGTCTAATGGACCCCCACTTTAATGCATGCACATCTTAACATTGGTGATGTAAAGGACATTCAGTATGCCTGATTGGTCTGCTTAATGGTCTGTCAGAAATCTTATTTTACACGGTTCAGTAAGCTTGATTTAAATAAATACAATGTTATTTTCCTCAACATGTTGACAGGTTATGAGACAGCATGAATTCACAATGATGTCTTTATTCAAATTTTCAGTGCATGTGTGGAATTAAAATTTTTCCTATCTATACAGAGAAGTAGATATGTCGTAAAAACTTTGAGGCAGTGCCCTCAAGACTAATTCAATGTTAAATGTGGTGCGCAATACAAAAATATATCATTTGTTAACTCTTCTACATCTGTTAATTGATCTGACATTACAGGGTGGCTAATCCACTGATCTCATTTATGGCCACACAAGGGAGACTGATGAGTATTAGAGCTTGAACTGACTTCAACAATGTCCTGGATTTCATCAGTTAAGTAACTCCCACTTCAGAATGGGTCTGATTAGAAAACCAGAGGATAAAACATGAAATCCATGGACATAAGGTACAGTACTATTATTCCAAATCAAAGTCTTTAGGGTGTAATTGCCTCTTTAGATAATAAGCAAACTTTCTATTCTAACAATCCAGTCTCGGGGGAAGTTGAAGGACTCAATATCGGCTTTCAACAAGTAGCCCGTGTGAAAAAAATGTGAATAAAAGGAAAGAAAGGCAGATGAGGATCCTGCAACAGGTCCTTAGATAATGAATCCTAATGAGTTTGGTGATTGCTGACTTTTCCTTTAGCGCCACCATTGGGTCAAAATATGAGTTTGTGTAACACTTTGGTATATAACCAAATACCTACAAAACTAATGACATCCACCCGCCTTAGCTGCACTTATATGCTAGTGA
>CAKAOH010025468.1:0-61097 GCA_916701665.1 Sebastiscus tertius | reverse complement strand
CGAAAACTTTCTCGCGAATGTGCAGCATCTCCCCTCCACGACCCCACACCTGACTGAAGTTCACAGACAAAATACAAACAAGATCAGAGAGAATAAACCTTTCTTGAAAGCATTGTTTACTAATGGGGAATGCAGTCAGAGGCTGTTAAGGTGCTGCAGATGACAGTACCCCCAGTACTCTCTTTACTGTAGCCATGAGTGTAGTTTCATCCCCGGCAGGTTAGGGTTAGGGGTTTCGAGTGGATTCCACTGAATAAACACAGTCTTTCTGCACTGTGAAGAGGAAAAACCTAGATATTCACAAAGTTTGTGATGAATGACAGGTTGTCTCTTCATGCACAATAGATTTGGGGTTTAAAATGCAATCAAGCTGCTTTATTTTAGGGGTTTAGTGAAGGCGGGTCATTTTTTTACCCTTAGGAGAAGTTGTGTATACAGAAAGTTAAGACAACACAAGGGTTAAGCCGACTTTATGCTCGCTGTAGTGTTCCCAGTGCGAGGGTGCACGAGCCAAAAATGACATCATCACGTATCGTGCGTAAAGCGTGAAAGCGGCGCAAGTTGTCGCAGCGTTTGGACGTGCACCTCTGAATTTATTAGGCACCCGCTGTACACACTGGGCTTTTCTGACTTGACTGCCTTAAGTAAAATAATGAAATAGAAAGATTGCCAATTTTTCTTTAATTGTTTTAAATGCAGGAGATCTCTATTTTGCCAGCTGAATAAAATTGTTTATATTGAACCATTCAACCTTGATTTCATTATAATACATTTAATACTTGACTCCAATTCCTCCTGGGGGATTGAGGAGTTTGGTTTATGGCGTTTTGCCGGTACCACTCATTGACTTCTTGCTTCTTCACAGAATATTTTGTTTGTACGCCCCCTGGGGTTTTGGAGAATACTGCAACGAACAACACATTGAGCATAAACGCTTAAGCTCTCATGCCATCTGTGGAGGCTCGCACCACGGTGCCTCAGGTGAGTATAACCAAAGCTTTAGATGTGTTTGACTTATGTGTGTTTTAAATGTAATGCACAGAAATGGATGAGCAACGCCTTAAAGAGAGAAACTTGTGGAAGGGAGTGCAATGATATGATTGTAACAAAGTATCATATTTGTTTTAATTTATTATGCTTTCACCTTTAAATTTATACTTTTTTTCAGATTTTCAGATATAATGGTCCTCCATGAACCTTAGAAAACAGTCTAGAAACATTTTCTGTTGTTACCTCAAAGATGTTTTGCAAGATAAAAGTGCATGCTGCTGCAAAGATTCACAGGTTTTGCCAAAACTCAACTGTTTAGTTCTGTTCAGCAAAACATTTTTATTTTGAACTTTTCTATCATTTCCATTTGTGGTTCATGGTGCAGTGAGCAGCTCCAGTATGAATACGCTTTGATGATTTATTCTGGCACTTTTGTACAGAAACCAAAGAAATGACCCAAAACTGTTCTGAAATTATTATTTTTTTTTAAATGGCTGATGTTATTTTACACTTCATGTCCTGCCAGCTGAGTGATGAGCCAACACAATTTACTTCCCATGGCAATAAGCAGTCCGCTGTGTCTCTCCTCTTCCCCATTTCCTGTCTTCCCTTCTCTAATTTGCTGCAATAACAGTGAAAATTAAAACCCAACAATGTGGTAACTTTTTGTTTTCTATTCTCCCTCTCTTGTTTCTCTTTTTATCCCTCCTTTATACCTCAGGTTTTTTCCTTCTTGCTGCCTCCTTTCCTCTTTGTTGTCGTTCTTTTGTCTGCATTTCTTCCAGATAAATGAAAGCTCTTTCCTCTTCACCTCTCTGACACCTCTTTCTTTCGTTCTTTCTTTTGTTTTCTTTCCCATTTTATCCCCAGCGGAGGCAGAATTATGAAATGGTATTCCATTTATCCCGCGGACTGGGTTTAAACTAGTAGTTTATGTTCTCTTTTGTTGGACAAATTTTAGAATCCCAACCAAAAACACCGTTTGTGGCTTTAACTTCAAAAAGTAATGCACTGTAATTCGTGTATATCCCACAAAATCAATTTGTATGTAATCCATGTAATCATGAGCAGTATCGAGCGACAAACGCCGCGAAGGGAGGAGGGTGGATGGGGCAAAAAAACACGGGACTTTCGCCCACGAGACGGTTGTTTGTGTCCCGTGTGAAATCAGAAGTCAATGTTTTGTTACGCCACTTCCGGAGTAGTTTTGTTGCCTAAACAGAATTTTATTTGAAAAAGACTGGAGCAGAAATTGACACGTGTGTCACATGTTGCTGGACAGGAATAACAGGAATAACTTTTCGTAAGATATTATACGAATCGTTATATCAGGATACGTTGACCTCATATGTCAGCACGTTCTCACTCCCAACTTGTCAAATACAGCAGCTTAGTCAGTGTCCCTCACACTGTGAATCTCTACGTGGCTGTAGTTATAGAGGGAGTGAAGTCAGATTACACATTATAAAGAGAGATAAAGTCTGCGTAGGACTTTTACCCAGGAGACTGCTGTTCATGTCCAGTGTGAATCCAAAAGTCAACGTTGACTTATTTTAAGTTACGTAAACCCAACGTTACTACATCATGTACATAACATAGCCTTCTTAACTACATAATAAACATACTTAAGACATACTTAATATTTAAGAACTTATGAAACAACTTGATTAGGTTTAGGAAGTTCTTGAGAAAACGGAAGATTATTTTGAAAAAACAGTGTATGCATGTAATGAGCGGAAATTAAAGGGACAGTGTGTAGGATATGACGGCATCTAGTGTTGTGGATGCAGATTGCAACCAACTGAGTACCCCTCTGCTCACTCCTCCCTTTCCAAGACTGCGGTAACATGAGCCGCCGAGTGCAAAACCGTGGTAACGCCGTTTGCCCCGCTCAGATGCCATCCTTTCCACAATAACACTACTTCAGGAGCAACAGAAGTCAGACGGCGGCTGGCGGTATCACGGTTTTACACTCTGCGGCTCACGTTACCACAGTTTCACAAGCGTGCCGGAGAACTACGGTGGCATTCAGGTAACGGGAAAACATGAAAGGCTCTCCCTATAGCCAGTGTTTGGTTTGTCCGTTCTGGGTTAATGTAGAAACATGGCGGACTCTGTGAAGAGGACCTGCTCCCTATGTAGATATTAACGGCTCATAGGCCTTTCTCACATTTTGCCTTGTCATAGTAGGAAAAGCACAGGTGTTACTAATACCTTTAATGTATTTAATGTCACAAGTTGGGAGTGAGAGCATGGCTCGTGTTTGATGATAAGACATCTTTGGTCACTTTCAGACCTGCAGCTTTCTCTCTGTGCTCCGTTTCTATCTCCGTCTCGTTTCCATCACAGTTAGTTTTGAGCTTTCAGACGCTCCAACAAGGGGTTTCATTTGAGGCGTACTTTTCCTAAATGTCTTTAAAATGTACAAACATTGAGAAAGCAATTCAATTCTGAAGCCAATTAAACATTCAGACAAAATGTAGTCAGGCACTCAGACGGCCTCCTCTGACCTTTGCATTTAAGGGGTCATCATTAAAGTTCAGCAAAAGGACAACTGATGTCTCCGTTCACCGCACTGGTGCAGACTTTTGTTATTTCCTTTAATTTTCCTCACCAACATTTTTCTCTACCTCTCCTCAGTGTAATTTCACCCACCGTTTCAAAGCATCTGCTGTTTCACCCATTACACCCCCATCATTTCATCCTATTCCCTTTCCCCAGTTAGACAAATATTTTCATACTTAGAGCAATCATTTTCTCTAAAGAGCAGGGGGAGGTATCACAGTTTGACAAAGGCCAGAGTTTCACATTGATTGAGTGTCGGTAAGGAGAGACTTCCATTCCGAAGGCCTTTCCCGTCTGAACTCGGTTTGACTTCTTCCAAAAGTTCGGGAGATTTTCAAAACGTCTGATTACTGCAGAAGTATTTTGGTGGCTAAATGTCTTCACAAACACCATCTGTGCCGTGTAGGAGGCAAGAGGCAGAAGAATGAATTGTTGCATTTATAATTTTCCCAGTTTTTCCACTCGGGGAGAAGATGATTGGGACGTCTGATGACTCAGATTTACATACTGTTGCTACAAGACGCAGCGTGACGCCTCGCAGACTCCTGACTTTTATTTTCACACAGTCTGCTCCTCTGCCTTCTTTATTTCACACTGTTTTAGCCTCCCTCTACTTTTCTCCCACCCTTGCACTTTTAATTTCACTTAATCAGTATTAAGTACTGAGAGTCAGAGTAATAAAAAACCTGCAGAAAATGCAGAAGCAACATGTTTTGATCTTGTTTTTCTTTAGATTTCTGTGGTTCAGTCTTTAAATCTTCGAGAAAAGTTTATAACTATTAATTGAAAACATCCAAAATCAGTCTGGAAGATGACACATTTCATTTAAAAACAATGGAAACAAACACAGGACATTTTGTGAAGCCAAAAGTTGAGTGATTTTTTTTTTGTGATCAAATTTTTATCATTATTTGAACTGAAGAAATGTAGACATACGATCGGCAATACAGCAGTGAATAAAGTTAATCAAGCAAAACAATATATATATATATATATATATATATATATATATATAAAGGACTGGTCAGTAAGATTTAACAATAATATGACGGACCACAAAAAGAAAAGCACACATATTAAGTCACTCAAAGTCACTATAATGGATGCAGATGAATATACATGCATAAACATATGTCTAGATATACATACATATATACATAACTTCCACACACAGCTCACGCACAACCTACGCTAAAGAAAAAACACATATATACTGTATATACATACACATACATATGTACACTTACATACTAACGTATTGCACAAACTTACATATCTGCAGTAAGAAACAAAGTGATAGCTATTAACCTAAGTGACTTCTGCTGACGATGTTATGTCACATGACGCTACGCCGCTGAGTCACATGACATTATGTCCGTAGTTTACGTTACATTACAAGTGTACTTATTTTAAGCCAAACCATAATGTTTTTTCTAACCCTAACCTAACCCTAAATTTTGTTTCCTAAACCTAACCGCGACTGTTTCACAACATTAACCACATGCCAACCTTCTGTGTCAAGATAATACGCAAAAGGCTTCTGCCCAAGCAGCAAAATATGACAAGTAGGGATGAGATCACTTTGCATCAATGGTGGATTAAAGAGATGAAGAGGCTACTTGAAGAGTGAAGCCACGATTATACTCCCGAACGGACGCATACACGGACAGCTGCACACACCACGGACACGTAGTAGTTCTGTTTATACTGTCTTACCCTCCACACATGTGCAGTAGATCTCTACCTTACAACACTTGTAGTGTAGTGGCTTCGCAGACACAACAAAAATTGGCGGTGCACGGACATCTGCGTACATGCTGATGAAATTTACGTCACGCAGACCATAACAGACCGTTGCATATACTCGCAGTATAATCAAAGCTTAAGAATGCAACAACTCTCTGCATGGAAATGACAGTAATGACAGGATATTTTTTTGCATTTCTTCAAACTGCTTTATTTTCAATTATACACCACTCAGTTTGTTCTTTGAACAAATTTTCCATATGTATGACCATATTTTCATAAACTTAGCCGTTTTTCTGAAACTGAAGCACCTTAGTATCCAGTTTCAGTGTGTGCTTTACATCTCAATCACCATGAAATTGTGCTCACATGTAGAAAGTCTGCATGTCGACTCCCACAATTACCCACAGATGGACGTTAACCCATTCCTGTCTGACTGTATCCAGACATAAATCAGACTCATTCTGCGGCACTGCGGTGACGTGCCAAAGCAACTTTTGTGTCATTACACACTGCGTTTATGTGTGTCTGAGGTGTCAACTGACTGACTGATGATGCATAAAGACGTCTAATTTATGATCCAAAGAGCATTATTCTAAATCCCACATCTCATCTGTTTACTAATAAAAATAACGTGTGGAGCTTCCAATAAATTCTCACCATCATTTCCTCTTTTGACCTTCTCTCAGCAGTTTCTGTGTCACACTCAGTCACACTTTGAGTCTGTTTGGTGTAATTCAGTCATGGAGATAAACATTTTCTGACAGTTCATTCCTTTTTTTCTCTGTGAAAAGTGCATTTTTGTTTATACATCTCGTCTCAGGATTAAAGCAGGTTATCTCAAAGGAAGCCGATAGGAAAGACAGATGTAAAACATGCATTAGAAGTATTTCTGAAAGAGATTTCTATTGAAGATGCAGTTTATAATGTTTAAAGCTTTGCAATATCTCCGTTATTCTCATGCTGAATCGAGATAAAAAGCTTTTCTGTTTTAAAGCCCAGAGAAAGAGAGAAAACTTTTTTTCTTGTGAAGAAGAAAATCTTGTTTCCAACCTGAGACGCTCTGTCTCTGTCTGTCTCTGTTTGTCTCAGTCTGTCTCTGTCTGGCGGATCCACTTAAACACACAGTTTGTGGATACAGACATTTCTTTGCCAAAATGTAATGGCTGTTATTTAAAGGCATGAAATAATGATGGAGACAGTGTTCCCAAACAAAACCTCTATTAACTTTCTAAAAGTTTCCTTTCCTGGTAACACGCATGGTAGCAAACATAAAATGTTAGCATGAGGTATCAATTTATGGAGGCAGTTTTTGACTTTTTGATTTCCTGTTAGTGGGTTATCGCACTGGGGCCGTCTCATTTCCCTCCAGACCAAAGTGTTGGACCAACCCTTTAGTCACACAGCTATATAAAAACTGTTTATTCTCTGGTTGCTAATTGAAACCATTCAGAGAGATCGTATTACCTGCAATGAAGATGTAAACCTGTCATTGGCTGTTCAGAGAAACGTTCTATATTTAAAGGCATCCCGTGATGCTTTGTTGTAGCCAAACAATTTTTACATTCAGGGAATTGCATTGTGGGTATCCGTCATGCCTTACAAACAAAAAAGGCATACTTAGTGCACGCCAAATGCCTTGTGGATTATTGTGGCATTTACTGTATACGCCTTTTTGTGCAAACAGGCTGGCCAGTTAATAAACAACATTAATAATATTTATCAGATAAATTAATTAAAAAAATTAATGATGAATGAATAAAAAGCCCATTACTCATCTTTCTTTGAAATTCTTTGTTTTCAAATTAACTGATTTATTAACATAACTTATGAACTAAATTAACTTGGCACAAGGATTGACACTATTGTCTAGTATTTGAGGATTTTTTGGGGTTTAGCCAAGACCTCTAACCGGGGTGCGAAAAACAAACAACCTGTATTAGTCTATTTTGATACTTTTTCCGGTACTTTATTTACATTAAAGACTTGGTTGATAATGTTGAGAAACTAGCAAGAGTGCAGTAGATTTTAAAAAAACATTTAGCTGTAAAAAGCGAGCCCAGTGTTGTCAACTCTTTTCCAATGAAAGTAGCAGCACTAGCTCCAAAAATCCCTAGATCTGGAGAGAAATTCATCATGTCTGCAACACTGACAGTCTTCAGGCCTCCCTCCAAAGCCACTCCCCCCAAATTATCATCAACACTGTAGTATTACTACTTTTACTGAAGTAAAAGCTCTTCCACCGCTGTGTATCAGCAAAGGCCGTCACACACAAGTTCAGAGACGTGAAATGAAGGAAAAAGTTGAGAGACTTCTTTGCAAATATTTTGATTATTTCCATGTGAAATGTCAAAAATCATGAAGCTCCTCACATCCTCGCCTGACTGTGAAAAATGCTATTTATGTAACGTCACATCTGAAGAAATAAATCAGCTCAGACAGTCCGTCAGCGGCCGTGTGAATGTTTCCTGTTTTTCAGCAACATAACAAATCTCTTCCTCCCTCAGTGAGCCGCTCAGCTGCATAATGACAACATCTAATGCCTCTCTCTTCCATAACTTCACCTCCCATCAGCAACAACAATCTGTCACAACTCATCCAAAGAGGAAAAATCACAATGTGTCAAACGTGCGCTCACCAATTACACGTAATCATGCACGAAGCTGCTTTGACAGATGTTTGATTCTACATCAGATGTTTCTTTGAGTTCGTTCGAACTATAATGAAGATGAGGAGATGTGACCTCAGTGTCAGCATCTGTTTTCCTCCTTGGATGCGTAAAGGAAGGACAACGGTGCCAAGGTGAATCATGATACTTCAAAATGCAATCAGGTTACACAGTCAGTGCTGTAAAAGAAAATAAACAAGAGATTAACAAAAGAAGTTCAGGGTTGATGGGGGTTAAGACGATGAAGCGTACTGTTTCTGTCACTTCCAAATTTAAAACAAGCAAGTCAGAGTAGAGAAGGAAGACATGGGGAGATTGAAAGTCAAGAGGGGAAGGGGACATTAGCTTTTTAAAAAGTTGCATGTTAGATAGATCTTCTTGTGACCTGGTTGAATGACTGACTGAGTGGTTGATAGATGATGATGGTGATTGGCGGGCACACTGATCGGCTGTTTGATCACTATAGTTGACTGGCTGGTTGGTTGGTTGTTTAACTGACTGCTTGACTCTCGGATATGGGAATGTCAATAACCTTGCATCAGTGACATTTGGCAGAAGGCTCTACGAATAGCCACCGCCCGGAGGACCCATAATGCATTAGTGTTTTTATTGTGACCGAGCAGTGAGGGTGAAGGTCTCTTGTTTGTGAGTCTGTGCGTCTGTATATATATTGTTTGTGTTGTTGTAGTGACAGCAGTGAATCAGCGAGGGGCTTCGGGGCGTGTAAGTATGATCCGTGACCCGGCTTCATGATGCTCTTTATGTTATCCTCGAGGCAGTCAGCTGGTAAGTGTTCCTATATGCTAACCTTCGTGTTCTTCTATTGTATGCTTTTGAAAAGATGAAAGGGACAGACTGGATTAGTGCTGTCACGTACTGTAGGTTTAGTAATGATTTAACCCTGCTGGTCAGAAAAAAGTCCAAGTATTCTGTATCTCCTGTCTACATGTAGCCACACACATCGCTGCATGCTTATGAAATTATTACTTTACTTCATTTTCCATAATATTTGATAAAAAATAGTAAATAGTTATTGACATATTTCAGTCTGGACCAGCATTATCATACATGCATGGCTAAAATTGAGCTAGTTGAGACAAACTGTATACGGGGACGCACAAGAACAGATACCTCAGTGCCAAGTCGATGCCAAAATTATGAAAATGTGACATACTTGTAGAACCAGAGTGATAATAAACATCTTGAATCTTGAATGTTTGCATTTTTTTAGGGAAACAGTTTAATTCCTCTACTGCACTGCACTGTATATAGATGGATGACAATGAAGTCTCTCTTAAAAAGCTGAATTCTTCTAGGTGCACTTCATGTTTTGCTGACTGTGTAATGTGAATATGAATTTTTACATCCTACAAATGTCATTTAAAGGAGGAGGAGCGGCGTGTCGGTCCTGCGTCTCTCCTGTCTCTTCACATCGGTGCTGAGCTGATGTGAAAAGAGCAGAGTGTGAACGGCTGTTTAATATGACGTGTTAATGCAGCTGAATGTCAGGGTTGAATATATGTTCTCCCCAGCGGCTGCTGGAACACGACTTATTGGCTGTTCTTAGAGAAGACGTCTTCTCATAACTCCACAGTGTCTGGGTAAATAGCAGCTCAGGGTCTCGTTCTCCAATTCGCACATTTTACTCTCTACCACTCTCTTTTTCCTTATCATTTCTTTCACTTCTTTCCTTAATGGTCTCTGTTTTAGTGTCTCTATCATTCACACTAAGTAACAGAACCTGAAAACAGGAGTTTTCTTATGTTATTTCTTCATTTTCTCAGTCAGTATGGGGCTAAGATAACTAGCTGGAGGCAGGTAGTAACCTTCATTCCCCCAGGAGGGAAAATATTTACTGTACTTCTGGGAAAAGAGGAATGTATTTCTTTCTGTGTGAGGGAGATTGCTTCATGTATTTTTAGTTCATCCAGTAGGATCTGAAAGGTTTACATAAGAGAAGAGGAAACGTGGTATCATGCCAAAGCATGTAATAGACACGCGTGTATAAAGGTGCACTACCAGCAGGGGGCAGCAAAACCACTTGGTTAGGTTTAGGAAAAATGTCACGGTTGGGTTTAAAATAAATCAGCCCAGTCACACAGCAGCTTGTGAAAAAGTCGCAAAATGTAATGTATTGATTCATGAACATAGACACAAATTTCTTTCTTTCTTTCGTGATGTTCAGCACAAAATCAATTTGTATGTAATCCACGTAATTGTGAACCGGCAAGTATAAAGAGCAGCGAGCGCTGCGTAGGGAAGAGGTCGGGGTGGATGGGTGGGTTAAAAGCACAGGACTTTTCCAGGAGAGTGGTGTTCGTGTCTCGTGTGAAACCACAAGTCAAAGATGATTTATTTGTCATGTAACTTCTGTTTTTAAGTTACAGCACTTCCGGAGTTATTTTAACCCAAACCTCGATCTTTTCCTAAACCTAACTAAGTCATTTTGTTGCCTAACCCTCACCAAGTCGATCTTTTTCCAAGCTTAACTAAGTAGTTTTATTTTGAAAAGACTGGAGCAGAAATTGAAACGCATTGCTGGACATTTGTGGGAAAACGCACGAAAAATATGTTTTTGAAAGTTGTGCGGAGCGTCACGAAAAAAAGGAAAATTTGTGCCTATATACACGAATAAAATAGATACAGTTTTGTGTATATTTCACGAACCGCCGATAGACTGTGTTGAATAAGTAGGTAAAGTAAGTAAAATCTGCACAGAAAGAATGTTCCAGAATTACGGAAAACACGTCACAAAGCTTACAAAACAAAACACCGGTCTTTTGATAAAAAAGTCCTGTGTTTGTTGGACCCATCCACCATCAGCAGTCTCTCTCTTTACTTTTTATTCTACATCACCAGCTCTGAGCGTAGCATATTTACACAGATGCATTTACATTGCAGTCAGTACAGATTACATGGTGTACAAATGACATGAAAAGCAAGAATGGCGTTGTTATTGCACGCCTTTCCCTTGCATATTATCATGTCATTTATACACCTTTTCATGCAATCAGGTGGCGGGGGGAATCAGAAGTTTCCCAACCCACAGAACTTTATGTAATCCAGTTTGTTTCACACACGGTTTCTCCGTGTTGTTGTTGTTGTTGTTCTGCAGCAGCTGATGGGATTTTGGTGTTTCTCCACAGGCTACAGTACAAATGGATTTCATCAAAAACCTTAAAATGAATGTTCAAAGAAACGAAAAGCCTTGTTTTGAGCTTTGTTTTGATGCATTTTTGGGATAATCTAATGAGATTTATTTATTATTCTTTGTGTGTTTGTCACTGCCCTCACTTCCTTTTACATTTAATCCAGCGTTAATGTAAGAATATTGATTAGTGCAGCTTCAAGAAGTTTGAAATGTCTTTTTTTCTCGACTTTATAAAGAAGCCGAGAGCTTATCTCAAAACTTACAATAAATTATAGACTTTAATTCAATTAGACTTGAAGTGCAGCTTTGAAATTTAATCTTGTTTCAATGCATAAATAAATACTTAAGAGAGGAAATGTATTTGGCCACAGGGGATGTGGAGGTGTTATCTTGCTGTTGGCAAGGAAAATGATAACTTTACTCGACAAAACAAAAGAAAACAATTAATGAAAACAAATACCTTCTGGTCAAAAAAACTGTAAAACAATCAGTTATTTACATATTTATAAAATCCTTGTCTGCAATGCCTACAGAAGTATATTGAATCATCCCAGATTCTCAAAGTCCAAGGTGAGGTCTTTAAATATCTTGTTACGAGATGCACAAGGCATCGAACAACCGCTGTTCGTGTCCCGTGCGTCACGTTACAACCAGTTGTTCACAACGTTTAGTGTAATTTTCACTGTACAACTGTAGGAGTGTTAAGCCCAACCTTGTAGTTCTTTCCTAAACCTAACTATAGTGGTTTTGATGCCAAAAATAAAGTGAGACCGAGGGAAAAAGTGAAAAAGTGACGAGTTGGGATGAGAACGTGTTAGTAGGATTCATCCTCTGGGGACTCATGGCAATACATCCGACAGTTGTTGAGATATTTCAGTCTGGACCAAAGTGGTGGAACAACAGACTGTCTAATTGCTATCCCTAAAAAGTGATTATTAATCTTTGTGTTGAGACTGTTTATGGCGTGACTACGGATCTGTACATCTATCTGATGACGAAACTGAATCTGAATCTGGGTAGAGAGACAATAAGAGAGACAGACAGCAAAGCTCGGCTATGACATTTAACAATGCAGGGCTGACTTCATTACACACACACACACACACATATACACACAAACACAGCCGCAGTACTGTCTTTCAGAGGACAGAGAGAGTTTGAGGGGTCCACATGTCTCTGTGAGGGGGAGGGCCGGGGACTCGGAGGTCAGGTGTCAATCACTGTGATCTGCTAAATGTCAGTTTGATTCCTGTCCTTGAAATTAATATTGACTGATGAACCTGACACACACACACACACACACACACACACACACACACACACACACACACACACACACACAACATGTGCATTAACCCGTCGTTGTCAGGTAAAAACCTCTCCTAAATGTCAGCGTTGTTTTACCTGGATGCTCGGACATTTCTGGCCTTATACCCAAAGGGATTTCTGAGGGTTGACGATCTGAAAGGTTGATGGGTTTAAAGAGCTGCACAAAAAACTAAGAAGAGGAAGAGGTGTGAAATGAAAAGAGAGAACACCAGAGTTGTGGAAAAAAAACGAAGAGAGGACAGACAGAACCACAGATGCTGTTTACATTGAAGAAATAAATGAAAAGGAAAGAGACACATGGCAGTAAGGAGAAAGAAAAAGACTGATTTTAATGAGAACAAATTACAAATGTAGATACACAAATTCACACACAGTCTGCCTCTCTGTGCCTCCCTTCAACCACTACACTGCCGTTCTCCATCCATCCACCAGATGCCCTCAAACTCACCTGTTCCAGTCACCTGAGTCTCTCATTCACCCTGCCGTATATAACCATCCCATTTTCTCTCATTCCCCTTCCCTCTATCCAGGTGTTGCCTGGAGTGAAATCTTAAGCCAGGTTTCCACCAAAAGTGACTTTTAGTCCCTGGAACTACTTTTCAACTAATTAAAAGGTTCCTTCAGCCGGTTGTCTCCACCGCGGTCTAAAGACCTGCAAAAATGAGGCAAATTAGTCTGCTGACGTATTAAAAAGCAACATGACATGAGACGAGGGCTGCTGCTGGTCAGTTAGAAAGAAGTAAACACTAAGTTTTGTGTCACTGTGACAGTATGTACTGCTGCATAGTATTTACTGATGCAAATTGGATAACTACGCTTGAAGCATAATATAAGTTACGGATGTAACGTCATTCGACTCAGTGACACAGCATCACATGACACAACGTCGTCTATAAAAATCCCTTTAGTTTCACACGGGACACAAACGCCGGTCTTCTGGGTAAAAGTTCCCACTCTTAGCACTTAATAGTACTTCCATTGCTCTGAGAGTCTAATAATGACGTGGATTCGTTTACATTGGAGTTAGTTGAAAGCTCTCATACAGACGATAAAGTGCACCTTGTGCGTGAAGACACCGCGGGCTACTGCTCAGGCGTCGGGATTTGATGCCCTGGGAGCGAGACCAGGCTGCTTTTAAGGATTCATTTGTCAACAATAAACTGAAAATACTTAAGAGTTGGGTTGTAAAAATATTAGTTATTGACAAGAAGATAACCTGCTGAATATCTACTAATAGTTAGGATGAACAACAACACCTCATATTGGACCATAAGGAAATCAAATCAAATTGACAGTTGATGTCTATTGGAGCTGTAAACAGAGTTAAGGGTTTCCTCTTCATGTGTCAAAGTCACTGCGAGGTTCTTTGGATTAAACCATCCACCAAAGTGACTTGAGCTCCTAACCCCAGTCTCATCACTTCCACCCTCTGCTATCCATTATCCCCAACCTCTGTCAGACTCTTTAGCACTCCTCAGCATTCATTAATAAAGCTGTCAGCCTCAATTCCCCCACCAGGCAAAGCTCAAGTAAGCCGAGCGCATCTCCCCAGAATAATAACTGAGCTTTCCAATTACAGCTTTCAGCATGATTGTGGAGTTTAGTGCATTTCTACTGGTGATTTCTGCCCAACACCCAGTGGAAATCAGAATGATTGGAAGTTCGAGCTCCTGTATTGAAGGTGTTCATTATTAGAAATAACTTTCTTCAGGCTAGGGAGATTAGGGAACATTATCATGAGACACCTCTAATTTCTATCTGCCAAACTTTCTGATTCCTTATTCTGTTTCAGTTTCCCTCTTGTCTTCCCGCTCCACGTTGGCGTGGAAAGAGAACAGTTCAGCCGGTTGTAAATGCTGTGCAGCGGTTGTGTTGTAGCGACTGCACATTTGCTGTTACAGTGATAACCAGCTCTCATTAATCATGGGATTGACACCAGCTCAAGAAACGCTGACATGTTGGCCCGTGTGGCGGAGGCAATTAAGCTGAGAACAGTCGGAGAGACGAGTTTTCCATCGAGGATCCAAATTCAAACCCCATCAGTCAAAAGTCAGAGCTCAAAGCTCTGGAGGTGCTCAACAACATCCCGTCCACCCCCGAACAGTCGAGACAGTTTGTGTAATTAAAGTGCACGCTTCAGCAAATTAGTTTTTAAACTTGTATTGTTATGCCCACTTCAGTTACGTTATATTCATTTAGAAGCTTGAAAGGAAAAGATGGTCCATGCTGTTGAAGAAATTTTACATAGCGTTGCTGCAACACGATGTGATATTTGTGCAACTGGAACAAAAACGGAAAACATGTTACATATGTGGGGTTTTTTTTGGTGCCAAAATAAAACAGCAGTGACTTTACAGGTGGTACAACAATGATAAGAACAGGAGAGAAATACCCAAGAAAAGACTAAGAAAACAAGGTGACGGACAGAGCTTGATACATGATACATAACAAACCAAACAAGGCAAAAGTGAGCATGGCTCACATACCCCCGCAAAGTGCTTGACTCCTACTAAAGTAGGGCCAAAGGTTTTTCCCTTTTGGAACTAATGGAAATAGTCTATTGAGCACAATCTAGCTTGTTATTAGCTCACCTTCCTCAGGACTATACACACTGTCAACCATCAGACCAAATTTGAAGTTCTTAAGTGAAATAGTTTTCGAGTTCTACTCCGGAAACGAAAGTGTGACACGCAAACGGACGGACGGACGGAAGGACGGAAAGACGAACACGCGGAGCTCAATATATCCCCGACTACATTGTCGCGGGGGTATAACAAACAAAATATAAGAAACATAACACAACAAAAAAAGGACGAAAAATAGTCACAATTATTCTAGTAATAACATTTTAAATGAATTGAAATAATAATAATAAAAGAGGAGGAAGAAGAAGAAGAAGAAGAAGAAGAAGAAGAAGAAGAAGAAGAAAAAGAAAAAGATGAAAAATGTTTGAAAAATAATAAGAAAATAACTAGTTGGTAATAATAAAGGAATGAAAATAAATTATTAATATTTAGTATCAACTATAGTATTGCATATGCTTACATACTAACAACTAGTTTATTTTTTTTTTTTAATTGCTAACACATTTTCTGCTTTGCCCCCAATTTGCAATTCAACATGGCACTTTTTGCAACACAGGCCAACACACGTGTCACCTGGCCGAACACCTAATTGCTTGATTGTCGACTCATCAATCAGGATGTAAGCAGTATAGAAAGACCACAGGTGAGTCCCTGTTTACAACGAGAATGAAAGCCAACATTGTTTCGAGAGGCCTGTTTTCTAAAACATGTTTTAGCAATTAAAAAAAAATGTAATTCAAGTTTTCTTTTTTGTCTCCACAAATGTTTTGCTGTGTTTATGCACTATATTCAATTTAGAATATGTACTGTTCAGAGTTTCAGTGCCAAATGTAACCCTTTGAAAATGCATGGATGTATTGACTGATATTTAAAAAAAAAATAAAAAGCTGGAAATGCCTCTTCAGTTTATGTCAGACATTTATAGCTTCAGCAACTCCTAGAGGTAGTTTAAAAAAAAAAGACAGTCCTCACTCCTCTTTTATTTCAAAATGCTAAAAATTATACATTTGAAATGAGCTCTGAAAGGGCAACAGGCTCAAGTGTCAAGTGCTCAAGCCTTAAAAGAAGTCATGGATGGTATTTAAATGTGAGTTACAGCCTCGGTTAATGGCAGAGAAATGACACTTGGAGAACATGTTTTATTCATCTCAAAGGAAGCTATTAAGTATTCACAGCATGACGCTAAGAGCTCTTGTTCTTGTCGAAATTATTGTTCTATCAGGTGTGACACTTTACGCAGCTCCTTTCCAGGTGCATGGTGACCTTTATGAAGTTCTCCCTTTATCAAGTTACCCAAACTTTCTTGAAGAAAAATCCTCATGAATCACCTTTTGTCTCCAGCTTCAGTGTTTTTGTACACTTATATTAGATATTTTGACATCAGCATCATTTAAATTCTTATTACACCTCGCCAGCAACCAATAAATCAAATGCTCTGACAAAAAAAGATCTGGTATTTGTGGCTGTCGTAGGACTATAATAAACCCGTTTAATCATTTCATTCTGCCCGCATGTAATGATTGAACGGGCTGTCGCCATTTTGGACTGAAAACACGTATTATATTTATAATATTTTATTGTTCAACACAGGCCATTTCGGTAAAATATGATAATATAATAGAAATAATATTGTTTTACTTTTTACGGCACTTTTTAAGCAGATGTTTTACTGGTGTCCGGTAGTCGCTTTCAGTCCAAAATGGCGTAAGCGTAGTTCTGCTGCTGGGCGTTGATGTTGCAATGGAACAAACAATTGACTTTCACTTCTTAGCAATTTACGTTCTTTGTGTCTACTCTGCCCGTTCACTCATTGCGCAAGTCTTCCACAAGCTGCTAGCTTGACAGCTGTAAGAACTAACAATAGCCATGTTCACGTTCATTATGACATGTTTATGTTCATAATGGTAAGTTTGGGGGAGGCCTGAAGGGACGGACTGTCAGTGTTGCTGACTTGACGACTTTCTCTCTAGATTTTGGGACTTTTGGAGCTAATGCTGCTAGCTACTTTCATTGGAAAACTGGGCTCATTTTTCAGCTGGATCATTTTTAAAAATCTGGTGTACTTTTGCTAATTTCTCAAGATCGCCCACCCCGCCTTTAATTTGGAGACACCACTTTCACAAAAGTGTTGTCATTTCGAGCTAACAGGCAGCAGTGATATGAAGTGACCAGAGAAACCTGAGAGGTCGCATTTAAGTTTTCATGACAGCAAACATCTGCTGTACTCGAGTGCCGCTGAGCAAAACTGAATCCTTGCCAGGTCCAGAAACACTGCTCTGCAGGCAACATTTTTCGACTCATAGTAGGTTGAACAAAGTTCAGACTCTTCCACTACATCACTTACTGTATGTTAGTGTTCATTTTTTGTTCCATCACTTAAAGTAAGACAGCACCAGTAGCTTCTCTCTGCAGAGCTCTGAACACCTTTCTATCTATTTAGTATTCTGCAGTGTTTCCTTTTTGTGAAGCAGCGTTGCTGCAGTACAGGAGCTGCCCATTAAGTCTTTATGGAGTGAAACTTCTGTGTCACATCTGCTTGGATGTATTCAATTAAGTATTTTGTCAGCTCTGAGTCTGAGCCAGGTCAGACCTGCTGCCTCATTACATCTTTTACAGTTAATGAAGCGAGTCTGCTGCAGACCAGAAACACAAGTGGCCACACATCACACATTACGTCGTCAGCGTCTTCCAGTAAGTGCTATCGCTCCATAACGTAAACTTCCACTGCAGTTAAAGTCTGGCTCCACATTTGATCTACTTGAAGGATTTCAGCCCCTGTGAAAGTGTGGAGGCGCTGCTGTGGACGGAGACATTTGTAAAGGGCAGACTAGTTTGTGCAGACGCAGCTGTTTTAAAAGTTCATCCTTTAACTTTCTGAATTACTGAGGAGGGACAAAGTGTGTGCACATCCTGGCAAAGATACTCAGGTGCACAGTAAGACAAAAAATACAGAACTGCAAGGCACAAAGGAGGTCCAAATAAATAGTTTATTTCTATTAACTATTTATTTGTGTGTCCAGACCTCCTTTGTGCCTGCTTACTGAATTACTGCCACACTTTGGCTTCATCCTTCAGTGTCTGCAGGGAAAATTACATGTTGCTGTCTTTTCAATTATTGGAAATTGCAAAGAATGGGTCTGTTTGACTTTCATATTGATTTGGTCTAACAAATATTTTGGGATGAAGATGAAGTTCATGGTCGGTGAGCCCTTTGTTGCAGTGGGGATTGAGGATCGGGGCTTTGAGACACACTGAACCTCGGATTGTTTGTTTGTCCAACTTAGTCCTCTGAACCGTGGACATTACAAGAGCTGCTTCTCCTTACGGAGGCCGGCTGCTTTCATCCCTGACTGGACCTGCTGTACACAGCACCATCTGTGCTTTCTTACTCTCCTGATCCCTTTCAACTTTACTGTGTTACAGTTCAAGTAAAGGAGTAAATATGTGCATGCATCCATACGCACATTTCTGTATAAATAGAGCATTTATATCTGAGAGTTCTTGATTATGCTGCGCTGAAAAGTGGATTGGTGTAGCCATAAACCAAAGTTAAAGTGTTAAAGGAATAGTTCACTCAAAAACAATATAAACTGTATATACAGATGTGGTTTTATCCAATCATTTTCTTCTTCATCATATAATAAAACTAAATTTCTCCACTCAACAAACCTTTCTTTGTTACCTCCCTGTGGCTAAAGAGACCTTAACTTGACTCCTCCACATTAATGTTGGGAGTGGAGCCCCAGCTCAGCAGCCAGAATGTGGTGATAAAAAAAAAAAGTGAACCATCTCCAGTGGCTTCATCTGTTCCTCCGCCGTCGGAGACGTTTTATCACAACATTTACAGAAAAATGGATGACACTCTTTCCTTGTTGCATTCAACCCCAACACCATCATTTCTGTGCTCCCGGGGGGGGAGTGAAGGAGGAAATGAGGATGCAGCATCTTTATTGAGGCAGCAGGAGAGATGAGAGGAATACTGATAAACAGGAGGGAGCGGGGATTCACTCCGAGGGCACAGAGATACATCGTCACACTTAACATAAAACTGAGGCGGTAATACATCCAAAAGTTTTACTGTAGCTGTTACCGAAAGTGCCAACAAGGTTACCACCATTACTTATGTGCCTCTGAGCTGTAAACATCCTGGAAAACAAAGTTTGGCCGACAAAATGCAGTTCTCTAACTTTTGAAGTCTTGAACTCTTTGAAGAAGAAAAACAACAGTTCTCGGATAATTCATCATTTTTATTATAACACATAACTGGTTTGTTTATGTTGGATGCACAGACACATGGATATGTTGCATGCATAAGTATGAATATATGAATTTTAATGTTTGTATATCTCGTGTTTATGGCTGTTTGTGTGTGGTACATCAGTCCTGTCTGTGATCTTCTTCATCATCAGCATCAGCATCAGCATCATCACTCAGACTGATCTAATGTCAACACAAAGCATGGAGTCCTCCGTCTGGCTCTCTATGCAGTCTGTTCTCCCAAAATGGCATATGAATGATAAAATAAAGCGCAAGGCATTTAGCATTAAGTAGGCTGAATTAACTTCAATTTATACGCATCCGCATAAATGTGCTACGTTCAGAGTTAGTGACATAGAATAAAAAGTGGGAGAGACTGCCGATGGTGGATGGGTCCAACAAACACAGAACTTTCAACCAGGAGACCGCTGTTTTGTTAGTGACGTTTGTGATGTGTTTTCCGTACTTCTGTTATATTGTTTCCGTATGTATTTTACTGAGTTTACTTGCTTTTTTTAAGCCCCTTACATGATGTTTTTCCTAAACCGAACTAAATGGTTTTACTGCCTAAACATAACTACGGCTGTTACGGTAGTTTTGTTGCGAGGCATAATGACATGCGAAAAGTGACTTAGAAATTACACGTGGAATATCCTTGTGATGTGCTATTTATATGCCTTCCTCAGTGGGTATATATTTATATACGTAAGTGAGTGGTTTTGTTGCCTAAACCTAACTGCGGACGTTACTGTAGTTTTGTTGCATTGTGTAAAAATGCAACACAGTCTCATGACAGTTCGTGAAGTAGTCACGAAATTTATTCTATTGGATTCATGTACATAGACACAAATTTCCCTTTTATTTCATGACCCTCAACACAACTTTCAAAAATGAATTTTTCATGTGTTTTCCTATGAATGTCCAGCAAGACGTGACACCAGTGTCAATTTCCATTTCCAGTCTTTACCGAAATTAAACTACTTAGTTAGGTTTAGGAAAAGATTGTGGCATGGCTTAAAATAACTCCGGACGTGTCGTAACTTAAGTACTTATTTTAAGCCCAACCATGAAGTTTTTCCTAAACCTAAGTGAGTGGTTTGCGGACGTTGCTGTAGTTTTGTTGCGTGGTGTACAAGTGACACGCGAAATTGCGTCCTCATGACGTGGAATTTCCTTGTAATGTCGTGCTATTTCTACGCCTTCCTGTGAGACCTGGTTGCTCTATTATATTGTGTTCTCTTTGTTTTTCTTTCTTCCTCAAGTTTTAAATTCCCCAATTTCCTTTCTATCATAGTTTCTTTATTTTGCTTCTCGTCTTTTTGTATTTTGTATAATCTGCATTGTGATAAAGTGTAATCTGCTGTTGAGATTCCCCCCTTTTTGGAGAAACACAGTAGGATGTTATTCTGTTATTTTTCATGTTACCCACCAGCCCCTCTTCAGTCACCATAACATCAACTGACAGATATTTGGGGGGGGGAAGACAGGACGCGCTGACCTGACGACGTGACTTCCTTTGTTCCTGACGATGTCACCTCCCCTCTGGGCTGAGATGCCTCTCGTAGCGCCGCCGCCGCCCTCGAGGAGAAGAAAACACTCGGTTCTGATCTCACGGCATGCAGTAACAAGGAGCTGGATGACAAAATGATGAGGCACAACAAACAAGTCTGACCTTGAAAATACCTCAACAAAGGAAGCAGAAATACATGAAGTGTGTGCAGCTGCTGTTTTCATGTCACACAACGAAAACAGGTGAATCCAGGACTTCATTATTTCGGGAGAAACATTTTTAGCCTCAGGTGGTTTTTTGTGTTCCTCATGTTGTATTAGACTAAAAAAGATTCTCTTCAACATATTTCCTTTGAATGTGAAGCTCTCGCCTCCTGAGTGCTCGATGGGTGGTTTACTTCATAATGTCAGGGAAACAATAATTGGAAGTCACAATGGACTCCAATGGTGATACTTTTGAAAACAATGAAACATCCACAGGAACTTCTGTTCAGTGTAAGAACGTCACATTTCCTGGACTGGACCATCCGTTACCAGTGAACATAAAAAAATTTTACATGAGCCTCCTAGTGATAATCATAAGTAGGACCAAGCAGCATGTTTTTCTTTCTTGCAGACTCCAGATCAGCATCTGTAGTTGGTTAAGGGTTCATTTTAAAGTAAATATCTTGGATGGGGACGCTCCAGTACATAAATGCTTTTAAAACAATTGTTATTCTACATTTTTTCCAACAATTACACCTCTAATCAGCGCATTTAAAAAAGAGTCGTCCACAGACTGAACTTGAGATCCCGAAGACAAAGAGAGACAAATTTCAGTCAACATTCATAACTCTGTAATCTGAGATGGTTCGAAAGACAGAGAGACTTTCTTCCTCCGGCCACACCGTTTTGTTCAATTGCTGCAGTTCTCTCATTATACAGCACATTTCCTCTACCCAAACGGCACCTCTCAGCCAAAAACAAGAGGCAGAGAAAGACCAGGGAAGATTGATTTTCAGCACGGATCAGATTCCACCTGCACAGGACAGTCGCTGAGGAGCTGCGGTTTGGCCAGCAGGTTGTGTTTTTTCAGCAGAATGAGCAGAGATGATTTCTTTTTGGTAATTTCATACCGAGCAGCGCTGGGAGAGACACGCTGAGGAAACAGACGCATCAAGTATACGGGCAAAATATAGCACTTTGGACAAAGTGCTTTACAGTGGATGGAGAGTGAAATACAGATGAAGAGGGGCTGCAGCTTCAATGTGTTCCCATGCTGTTCTGGATAAGTGTGTGGAGTACATAAGTGGATGTGAGAGCACTTGTTTTACCAGCAGTTCTAAGTATATGCCATCATGCTTAGTAGGTGGGAGATGCTCTTATTTGGAATCTTTCAATTTTTCCTACAAAGTGCAACAACTCACCCCTTAATCCTCACCTGTTTTATTCTTTCTCTTTCATTTTTGTATTATTTTTTCCTCTATTTTCTGCTCCGTATCTGGGTCTGTCATGGTGGTCAACTCTCTCTTCTAGAAATTACATTTATGTTGTACTAAAATGTTTTTTACATCATGTTCACAAACGTAATCACTGCCTGAATTATGTTCAGAGTTAACGTTTGCGGGCATACAAAGTGCAGCAAAGTGACAACAGAGTCCAAGTTTACAGTTAAGGTTTGGGAAAGATAAGTTTCGGTTAAATATTAATAAACACTTTGTGTCTGAAGTCACTACCAAATAGGGCTGTCAAAGTTAACGCAATAATTTATTTCATGTATTAACGCAACTTGCGATTTCTTTTGTAGTGTGCTCAATTTTAAAGTTAGTGTGAAGATACTGCTATCCTATGAAAGTACAAACCCTAAAGAATCCATTGGTACCAACCATGTCCTACTAGCTTGCCATGAAGGAGGTTAAATAATGCTCCAAACCTGCGCTAAATTTTAGCGCAGAAAAATTGTCATGGCCATTTTCAAAGAGGTCTCTTGACCTCTGACCTCAAGATATGTGAATGAAAATGCAGTTCTATGGGTACCCACGAGTCTCCCCTTTACAGACATGCCCACTTTATGATAATCACATGCAGTTTGGGGCAAGTCATAGTCAAGTCAGCACACTGACACACTGACAGCTGTTGTTGCCTGTTGGGCTGCAGTTTGCCACGTTATTATTTGAGCATATTTTTTTGCTAAATGCAGTACCTGTGAGGGTTTCTGGACATTATTTGTAATTTTTTTGTGTTAGTAATTGATTTCCAATAATATATATATATACATACATTTGCATAAAGCAGCATATTTGTCCACTCCCATGTTGATAAGATTGTTAAATACTTGACAAATCTCCCTTTAAGGTACATTTTGAACAGATACAAAAAATTGCGATTAATCGCAACTAACTATTAATTGATACTACTAATTGATTAGCAGCCCTATAAAAAAATCTATTTTTTTTTCAAGAATTCAAGGTAACACATGGTAAATCATTGATAAATTGATATTATATCGACAAATGGTCCTTTTGTGGGTGAAGTATTCTTTTAATTCCCTTTAAAAAAAAAAAAAAAAAAAGCTTCATTCTCTGGGTAGTTTTTAGTCTTTTTAATATTTAATTTTAGCCGAATCAACCAAAGGAATAATTAATGCCTCATTGGCACATCAAACACTTTTATTCACAACCTTTAGTGCATGGGGGGACCTCTGGTTGTGAAAGACCATTTTACTGAAAAGCACCTTTTAATGCAAGTTTTTAGGTTTCATAGCAACAGGAGCACATCAGAGAAAATAACCGACATCCCCTGAGAGACACATTTTGGTTTTTCACGTTTGTGGAGGTGTTTGACAATTTAACACAGCTGGAAAAGAATCATTGTTGTGTAAATGAGGTTAGTATACCCAGCTGGCTTCCTCAGTGAAGTGTCTGGCCACTAAATAACGAAATGTAAAATCATGGGCCGACTGAGGCCAACTGTTGTCTCCCTGAACTGCTGCTGTCGGAGTTTAAAAGTGTAGTTTTTCTTCATGCTTGTCCCCGATGTGGTGTATCCAGGTGTTTGGCTCTGCAGCAAGATGTATGGTTTAATCAGGACTTAATTATGCTGCAGGGTCGATGTTTAGCGCTCAGATCCATGAGGATCGGCCGTCCACAGGGAAGACAGATGCGAAAGCGGTTACAGTTAATTAACCAACAGTAATTGGCAATCCCACCCAAAGACATTGCCATTGTAGAGCTGCCACTTTTTACTGCACGCCTCAACTGCTGCTAAAATTTGGCTCCGACCTCGTGAGGAGCTGCTCGCCAAAATCAGGTTTCAATGTCTTCTCAGTCACGGGAACATACAAGAAGAGTTATTACCAACCAGCTCCACGGAGGCAACGAAAAAGTAGATGTTTTCATCCAACTGCTCACTGATGATAAGACCTGTAACATATATTTATCCCTACTTATCTCTGACTTTAATGTGCATTTATTTCTCTCAATGAAACCCTGCAATCCATACTATAGTCACAGTTGACCTACATCAGTTTTAGCTTCATCTCCACAGAAATGTCGGTTATAATCCCTTCCAACAGAGGCCGGTTAGTACACTGTGGTGGATGATTACAATAAACAGTATGGGTGTTCTGCCACCATTAGCTGACAGATAGATGACTCCTCTCCCAGTCACCACACTGAAGAAGATGCCTGTTTAAAGTTACTGTGAGGAACTTTTAACTGATTATGAAACAGCCTCAGTTTAATACTGATGCCTCTATATGATCTATGTGTCATCGGTGCCACCAGGTCAGATTCAGCGCAAAATCAGACAAAATCATGAAGGTTCACCAGAATCTCCTTCAACTCAGACTCCAGCAGGGCCTCAAGCAGCAACCAGCCCGTCGCGGATAGACCCAGATCTGGCTTCGCTGCCGCCTCCGAGCTTCTCCTTGTTGCTCCGCCGGTCCCCGCTGTGAGCCAACACCGACACCACGCTGCTGGAGGCCCAGGCCGTATGCACTGGAGAACCAGGACTGAGCAGGGCAGACTGTCAGACCCTGCTGCAGTGAAATGAGAGGTTTTCTAAAGGGACTTTAGTGCTCGGAAACACCACCGCTTTTGTCCACAAAATACACTTTTGTAACACAAAATTAAAGTTCCTCGTAGTAGACTTAACCTCTTAAATGATGAGTTGGAAACCTAACAGATATTAATATAAGAAAGGCAATTATTGGTTACAATAATGCAGTGAGCATTGACACATGCCAACAATTACATACAGTATGTACTGTATCATACCATTAGAATCTTGGTAAGGTGGGGTTGCTCACTCTGGGCATATACCCACTAAAGCTGTCCCATTGTTCTTTAATCATTTCATTCTTCCAGTTCAATCTTCCCAGCATCTTTTCACATGCAACTATTTCCATTATTTGTTCCGCCCACATTTTCAGTGTAGGTGTTTGAGGCTCTTTCCAACATCTTAGAATCAGCCGGGCACAGGTTATTAAGCCCGTTGTTAATATTCTAAATGCAAATTTACTTAACTTCGGCACTACAGTTTTGTTTCTCACAGGTTTCCTGGTTAAAAGTCCGGTGTTTGTTGGGCCCATCAACCTTCCCCCCGCCCACCATGAGTGGTCTTTCTCTCCCTTTTTATACTACTGCACTAGATCTGAGTGTAGCCTTTATACGCAAATTGCAGTCAATACAGGACACATGGAGTACAAATGGCATGTGGTAATCAAAAAAGGAGTTCTTATTGCACGCTAAAAGCCTTCTGCATTATCATGGTATTCATGCGCCTTTTTTGTGCAAATGGGCTGAATTAAACTACAAAGAACACACAATGATTATTAATAATTTTGCATATATTGTAAATTATCATGCGCAAACATCGCACTTGAATGTGTCACCACATTTCAAACATAGGCTAGACTTATGAGTAAATTAGAAGTGGCTGGAAAACCTGTTAGCCAAAATAAAAATAAGTTTTGTTGCATGCAGTGCCTCACTAAAAGAAGCAGGAAAGCATTCAAAATAAAATGAATCAAGAACACTGTATGAGAATGAGACAATAACTTTAATCTAGATCTGATAAGTCATTATGTTTCTGACGATTAAAGGGTAAAATGGGTGATTTATAAAACACTAAAGTGAAGGAATAAAAGACTTTATGTGAGAAACAATCATTGAACGACACGTCAAATCAAAACCCTCAGACATGTCACACGATTTATTTCTTCATCTTCACGACCATGAAGTGGTAATTATCTTTCGCATTACCTCACCG
Organism: Sebastiscus tertius; assembly: GCA_916701665.1. Lineage (NCBI taxonomy): Eukaryota > Metazoa > Chordata > Actinopteri > Perciformes > Sebastidae > Sebastiscus > Sebastiscus tertius. Next base: position 35,047 of record CAKAOH010025468.1, on the reverse strand, counting down.
GTCTGCACAAATGCTTAACGCGGCGTTACCTGTCAATCTGTATTCACACAGCAGAAAACAACGGACAGGCCACAGTATCAACTCTGACAGGTGATTATTTCATAGGAGCGGTGTTTTCACCTGCAGCGAGTCACCTCCAAACGCTGCAGCTCAGGAATGACACGCATCATTGCAGCTATTTGGAGACGAGCCACGCCGCCTGAAGGCCCACTGTGACAGAATGTGAATGTGCTCTGCTTTATCTCTATGTACACAGTCCCCCACAGTCTATATTGTGTTATACTGTCTATTATTATAACGTCTACGATGGCCTTGCAGTGAATGTAAGTACCTATTAAACATGAACAGGGTGTCAGTGAGGGCTCGTTTCATAGTGTTAGATGTCAGAATATTTCAGCTCCACTGTCAGTGAGAAAACGTCTCTTTCTTTTACTGTTAACCTCTTAAACTTAAACTCTATGAACTCAGGATTTTTTATTAAACACATCAAAACATTTTTTTTAAATTCTAGTCAAGATCCTCAATGAAGAGTCTGAACAAAGTAATGAACAATATACTGTATGTCATCCTGTCTGACAGAGTGGAGAAACACTTTAAAGAATTCAAGTGTAAAATGAAGATTTTATGACAGTAAGAAAGCGTATTTGTTAAAGACGAGCAGTTTTTAAATAAAAAAAAACGCCAAGGTCTTGATTTTCAGCAATTTACGTACACTTCTGGAGAACATCTGTACTTTAAAGGAACAGCTTGACTCAAAACAAAGGTCTTTCGACACCAAGTCCGTATTTTCGTTGTCATCAGAGGACGGATTAAAAAAATGCAGACGAAAAATACAAACTTACTCAGCACAAAGCGACTATGTTTAATTTTTTTTTTCTTTCCTGAACTACCAAAAGCTTTATATGCTCCAAAAAATACAAAATGTTGACAGAATTCTCATGGAAAAAAAAAAAATATTGGGCATTAAATATTCAATTTTCACAATTTCTACAAGGTCTTTTGAGAAATTGGAGAAATATGATGGTCAGAGCTTTATTGAAAGCTCCATTATTTAAATTCCATCTCTTTCTCCTACAAAATTACCTCCTGGTACAACTAAACTGCATTCTTAATTATGTTCTGATTCTGATTCTGATTCTGATTCTGATTCTGATTCTGATTCTGTTTAGAGGGAAACATATTTTTGGTTGCCGTTTTAAACAGTGTTTTAAACATGTGGTTACGGTTGTAAACTGAAACAAAACAAAACAAAAATACGCAACAAAACTACTTGGTTAGGTTTAGTAAAACATCACGGTTTGGCTTAAAATGATGGCTGTTGTGACGTTATTAAGCTACAGACGTAAATTAAAACAACTGAACGTTGACTTTTAATTTCACATGGGACTCTAACAGCGGTCTTCTGGGTGAAAGTCCTGTGTTTTTTTTATCCATCCATCACCACAATCTCCTCCCTACACGGACATCCGTGGATTATCATTACAAACTTATTTGTGATACGACAGAAAGAAACATAATCTGGGTAAAAAAAATAGGTGTCCCTTGACCATCACCTTGTCCCATTCACAATGCAGTTTCATTGTGTAGGAACATAATTTTTTAGGAATTCAGTGATGGCGTTTATTCATGAATCTCCTCTCGTTTTTTGACTTACCTGCAAACATCCTCAAATATTTTTATTAGAAAATGAAGAGTTGGTTTAGTTCAGTGTCATGACTTTCACTGTGTGCAAACTGTAAAGACAAGACAACTGTTGACAACTGCTTATCTTAACTTTTAGCTCACATTTTTTCAAGTCTGTCTAAAATCAAGGTGCCTATATTTACATTGAAAACGGTTTTGCTTGCTGTGACCATTCCTCCTGTTCATACTGGCCATTAAAAAACATACTCAGTGTAATCTTCAAATTTCATCTTCAGCGGTATGAATTAGACAAATCAAGTGGATATCTGCCAAAATTACAGACTTTTTGTATTCTCGTTCTCATTTACGTTATTGTCCTTCTACTGCAGCTCGTACAGCTTCCACATCTGGTGGAGTTTAGTTCAGGACGGTTGGAAAGGAATTTGTTAAAGATGAAGCATCATGTTACCGTGTTCAAGACCTACAAGACTACAGCTTTCACCAGCTTTAATAGAGTTCTTAACAACCATGTTGTTTCACTTCATTCACTCAGCCTGACATTGTGTTCGTGTTAGCAGATTTCTTATTCTTCTTTATTTATTTATTTGCACTTCAGTAGCGAATGATCCTTCCAATGTAATTTCACTGTTTCTCCAGCTGGTGGAAACTAATAGCCTATCCAAAATAGGAAAAAAGTATGTAAAAGAAAAGTAATTTATATAGATATTAAATCAATAACTCCTTTAGTGTTTTAAGGTTTAAAACTCAAACATTTTATGAAAGTAAGGGACAAATCAGACTGTAGATAACTGAACCCGCTGACTCATTGAGACCCATAATTAACACAGTCAGAGCAGATCGCTGACTAACTGCAGATGAATGAGTTGTAGAGGAAGAGACGTCAGCGCTGACAGTGAATCTCATTTACAACCAGACAGGAACTCTGACGGGCCGAAGAAGTAATATATTCCCTTAGCGTGTATTATTCACTGTGATTAAAAGATAATTAGGTTCAACCCTGGACTTGATATTTTCCTTGATTTTCCATAATACCAATCGATTCTGACCACAGCCGTGTTTATTTCTTCATTATCAGTCTAATTAAATCCTGTTCGCTTTAGTCTTGAGAGACCACTTCATCACACATCGCATCTGTTGCTGCATATTGACAATCTGCTCTGAGACAACAGCTTTTATAATAGTATAATAGACATCCAGTGCTTCTGACTAATTAAATATTGTAACTAGACTAATGTAAAAGACATCCACCAAATAAAAGTCCATAAGTGATGCATCTAATGCATCTTTCTGACTGGATTGAGGTCTCCAGGGGAGGTGATATTAATATCAGCTGTGCTGGTCAGGGGTTTTAATCCTGTCAGGAGAGTATATGCGGGTAATTTGTCACCCTCTCCCCGGTAATAATTACACCCAAAGTTACCCACTGTTTTTCTGTAAACTGGCTGGTCCTCCTGCAATTTAAATCCAAAAGCAATTTAGAGCAGCTTCCTTTTACCGTTTTTAAGCCCCAAATTCTGCATTTTGGTCATTGCCATCTTGTTTTTTTTAGAACCAGAAGTGACTCCGTGGGGGAGGAAGGGGTGGTTAACGTTATAAAAGTGCCTTCTTGGATGCCCTTATGGTAGATAAAACATGATGCAGTGCCCTCTAGGGTGGCCTTAAATGGAGAAAACTTGATATAGTGCCCTTTAGAAAACGATTGTCTGGTGGTCTGACATCTCGTGATTGTTGCTTCGTTGGACAGGATTTGTCCTTGGTGGATAAATCAAAGATCATCGGCGCCAACACCGCAAACTCTACCCCTACTGAGGAGGGGACACTTTTTATTGCTCATCTGGGCTTATACAATGGTTATATTAAAAACTTTTCTAGTGCTGTGGCACTTTTACGAAGCACTGCTGCAGAAGCAGACAAACGACAAACAGTTCATGCCAATCTTCTTCAGCAGTCACACTCTGTCTCTGTTTCTCTTTGCCCACCACTTATTTTTCACTTGTCATCTGAAAACATCATGTAGAGTTGGAGCTTCACGCTGCTTTTTTGTTTCACAAAATCGAGCCCTGTTGCTCCTCATTACCCTCGCTGTCCCTGCTGAGGTTTGTCCTACTCTAAAGAGGAGCAGAGGGGTGGAGGCCATGGGGAGTGATATTTGAATATGTGATAGACACACTTAGCTGGAAACACGTTGTCTGTCTGACTAAAATAGAGGAGTCGGGGTCTCCCATGAGGTAAATGTTTTGACAGGTAAAGATTATTATCTTAGAGGGAGCAGTTAGAGGGAGGAAGAGGAGGAGGAGGAGGAGGATGAACCGGTTAACTCTTTCCATCTCCTTTGTGTGTATTGAGGTGTAGTGGTGAGACCAAATTATTGTTTTGCATAAGTCCTAATATAATAGCGTTACTTTTAAAAGTAACTTGTTACGTTACTTTCTGATCCACCTTTCATCCCCCAACACAGTCTCACGGTAGTTCATGAAATAGTCATGAAATTGAATCTATTTGATTCGTGTACATAGACACGAATTTCCCTTTTTTTGTGACTCTAAGTACAACATTCAACAGCACAACAACACGTGTCAATTTCCGCTCCAGTCTTTTCAAGATAATACCACTTAGTTAGGTTTAGGATAAGATCAACTTGGTTAGGTTTAGGCAACAAAACTACTTACAAAAAGGGGAAAGCTGTGTGCTGAGGATTACACCCTGAAGAAGGCTGTTTGTGCCGCTACGTGTGGGTTGTTACCCAATCTGAACATGCACCAGCATTGTTTTTAGCATTTCATCATGAAATAGCCATTTCAATGAAGGCTTTTTATTTTTTGCCAGTACAGTGCCTTGGACTCCCCTCTTTTTCAGGTTTAGTTAGGTTTACAAAAAGATCGTGGTTTGGCTTAGAATAACTCTGGAGGTGCTGTAACTTAGTTACGTGCCAAATAAATGAACTTTGACTTCTGGTTTCACACGGGACACGGACGCCGGTCTCCTGGGTAAAAGTCCTGTGTTTCATTACCCATCCCGACCCCCTCCCTACGCAGTATTTGCCGCTCTTTATACTTCCTGGATCACAATTACATGGATTACATATGAATTGATTTTGTGCTGACCATCACGAAAAAACATTTAAATTTGTGTCTATGTACACGAATCAATACATTACATTTCATGAACTGCTGTGCAGCTGGGCTGCATCCCCACAGTTTAGCTGGTAGAACTTGATGTCTTTTTGAAGAGAGACAGAAAAAACTAGAGACAGGTTGTTCTAAACAGACTGTGACGGCTAAATGAGACTGACGATAGCAGGAATTAATAGCTGACATTTACTCTTCAACACGGGAAACAAAGAAAAGACTTCTCAAGACAAATCTGTAGAAGTTTCACTGTCATGATGTGTTTGACTTGACTCACTGACGGCATCTGTCCTCACTTTATCACCCCTCTTTCTCTCTTCCTCTATTGTTCTTCTCCTCTTCAGTTTCTCATCTGTGCCCCACAACAATGTCCTTATTTGTCCAAATCCTCAGAAACAGACCGTGCATCTTTTTAATGCTTCCCCAAAGCCCTGCAGGAGATTGACAGAGTGGCTTATGGGTATTTATCATGCCCAGTGGGATGCTGGGTAATCACTTGCAACCACAGTGCAATCTATCACTTAACTCTTTCCGAGCAGCACAATGTTATCTTCTCGTTGCCGTGTTCCCTTTTTATCACTGCCTTCTCTTTGTTGTTGGGATGCTGTAGAGGTTAATGATGTCCTCATTGTTTCTGGGAGAGATAACACCCATTAATTCTGCCTGAGAGAAGGGGGGGTTGTAACATTTCCTTTCTTTGCTGTAACTTCATGAACTTTATTTACGCAGTTTGATTCCAGTTATATTAGATGCCAAAAGTTAAGATCGAGCTGCCATATAATGTCTATTGCTCAGCGAGCTGCGGCCATTTGATTCTGTGGCGAAGTACAGTTAGCTCTGAAGCTGAGCTGAAGAGAGTAAAGGCACTCACGAGCGCACATGAAGTCACATCTGTTGGATTTTACCTACAGGCAAATACAGGTGGAAGGTGCCATGTTTTAGGTTAGCTTACAACCTGTTCACACACTGGCAATAAAAAAATATTAAAAAACATGTAAAAACTTACATGCAGTCCTTTTAAAGGAAATCAAAATCAGATATGTACCCATTTTGCTTTTTCCACATGTTTTTGTGTTGTTGTTGCAAGAGATAAACAGCCCCATCTATCAGGCTTTTATGGGAGAATCAAAGTAGAAATCACCAATAAGTCAGAGGAAAGTGTAAGCCTGCAAGGAGTTCACCAGATGACACTGAAAGGGCTGGCTGACACCGTCCATATGGTGAAGCAGGGTGCAGCTGCATCATGCTGTGGTGATGCCTCTCAGAGAAGGAGAAGGAAATGGTTTGTGAGGAAAAACCTGTTCTGATCTCACATGATCTGAGACTGGGATGAAGATTAAAACAATGATCTGAAAGCAAAATAACGCTGGAGTGGCCTCAGACCAGGCCACAGATTACAAAAATGACAAAGAACAAAGGCACAAAATGTCCAAATCCAGTTGGATGGAGACCAGATCTGTATTGCTGCCAGTTTTACACAACAACAACAGAATATATTACAAAATACAACAAATTTTGCAAACAAAATAAAATATAAAAAGTGAAAAAAAGGACTGTGTCGGCCCGTCGCTATGACTACAGACACTGGGCTTTAAATTGGATCTGCATGGGGGGGTTTAAATAGCATTAATCTTTATAGACAGACAGAGAGAAGTGATAAGTGAAGAGAGAGAGCTGGAAGATTAGAGGGTTTATCGTGTCTTCTGGGAGTCGAGATGAGTCATTCTTCACTGAGAAGGATGAGTCGGTCTTTATTGAGAAGGCAAAAATAAGCTGCAGGTTAATGAAGGAAAGGGCGAGACGCCAGGGCAGAGGTCATAGACTACATTAGGAGACACTGTGGGGGCCGGACTTTCAATTAAAAAAAGATTACATTTATTTAGCCCCAATTACCCTTTCATTGTGTCTTTTTATTATTGTTTAATACTTACAAAATGAATGTTATTTTTATTAGCCTATATCAGTGTGAACACAACTGATAACTAGATACTTAAACAACAGGCTGCACCTGTGAATTCATGTTCCTGGAGTTTATTTTTCATACCATTTGCAAGACAAATTTAGTTCCATTACAGCAGTTGCTATAAGAAATTAAGACCTTTGGGATTTTAACAAAGTTAAACAACGATTACTTTGTGAGCACAGACAACTACAGCTCCAAAGTTGTTGTCTCCGCTGTAGGGTTGTCACGATATCAGATTTTCACTACACGATTATGGTGGCCAAAATAATTCACAATAACAATATTATCGCGATACCAATTGAATTATTTTTAAAAACATAATGATGCTATCAATCAAATTCATCTTTAATTTAGTTTATTGTGCATTTTGTCTCTTTTTTGGCAAATTAATTACACATAAAATAGCATTGCAGCGAGGTGGACAGAGAGTCTATAGCAATAACTGTATGTATAAAAGGATTTAAGAGGAACTGGATTATTTACACAATATTATAAGTGTAGTACTAACATTATATCAATATATTTTTTTTTTAATTTCACGGTTATCGTCAATACCGGTATATCTGCTGTCTAAAAACTTTCACAGCATTCGCTCCTCTCTTTCCTGCTGTTGTCGCAGACATGTCTGAGCTATCCGTGACTCCTGGACTCGCTCATGGGCTCACCTTTTCTGTCGTCTAGGGCTTGTGGGTAATGGTGTTCATTACAGACCACTAAAAAACACAAATATTGAATCATTTGTTCTTTGTCAAGCAGCAGTATTAACCTATATAACCCCACTCCTCACCCCTTGTTTGAACTTAAAAATATAATAAAACATATACATAACACACGTAAGAAGATAAGACGAGAAACACAAAAGCTTTGTCACATCAGTGGTCTCGTTTGGAATAATTGACAATAAGCTTTATCTGGTGCCATGCCATTGTTCCAACATCACATTATTCTAAAACCCCAACAGTCCGAAAGCCTGTTATCCCGAACAGAAGCACATGGCTAACTATTATGCAAAATTACATCATTGGATCTTCCAGGTTGCAGTATTTTTTTCCTCTTGTCGGCTTACCCTGATATTCTTACCCTAAACCTAACTAACGATGACGTCATTCTGCATAATAATCAGCCATGTGCTTCTGTTTGTTGCAGGGAGGGTGTGTATTTTCGGAGCGATGGGTTTTCGGAACAATGCTCCGTCGAAACAATACGCCGCCCCCCTTTTAGTTTACCATTGTTTACAATGGCGCCTTAGCATCTGACCTTTTCTGGTGTAATGTTCTTTGTGTGCTGTCATCCATTAGAGGCTGACCGTTAAACACTGAGCACTATCTCACCACAGCAGAGGTCTGGCATCACAGGACACCGCTGGCTTCAGGCTCAGTGTGTGTGTGTGTGTGTGTTTAGAGGTCACAACGGTTTGAATCACTTAATTCAGTCCAAGAAACGACTGTTATCAGAGCTCTACAGATGAATGGAGCTCTCGGTGCACACGAGGAGGTGAGAGGAGGAGAAGAGGAAAGAGAGGAGACGGAGAGGAAATGGGATCTGGAAGGAGGAATTCAATTTGTGCCGTACAGTGTGTACTAGACGCCGAATCATGTTCATCACAGGAAACTCCATCAACACTGTCATAAAATGCTGCCAACTAGAGAACCTAGAGACAGATGCAACATGAGGACAGAATAAAAATCTGTGAAAATGTATCTTCAACTGTGTCCATGCCAAACCTGCAGGAACAGAGCGAGGCTGTGGCCAGATTCAGTATTCAAAATAATGTGACACACACTGGCCCAAAAAGCATTTTTACCATACACAATTTTTAGACAAGAAGCAACACAAGAGCAGACGAGTAATTATTTTATCCCATTCATGTGTGCAGGGAGCCAACAGGAAATCATACTTATTGCAAGCTAAACGTCTTGCGCTTTGCAGGCTGGCATATCAGATACACTAACACTTCACAGCGGTTTATAATGAGCAACAATTTTCTTCCAATAAATACTTTATCCTCAACATGCTCACGTTCATTTTATTGCAAATATGTGCTACCCAAAAGTTGCAGGACTTTTGTAAAGGAGTATTTTACACACTTTTTTGCTTGAGCATTTTAAAAAGTATTTTACACACACACACACACACACAAAAAGTTGCCCAACTCTGTGATTTACAGGTGATTAATCATCCCGTTGCCTGAAACGACAGCTCCTTACATACACATTCCATCCAAGTTCTGTTTTTTAATTAAATCCGACTTTAATATCTTTCCCCCAGCTCGGACTCTGGAGGCTGTACATCCCCATCGGGCTCGCCACGGGTGAAATTAGACCATCAGCCTAATTTAACAGCTATTGCCTCCGTCGTGATAGAGATTTAACATCTCACTTGGCAATCAGAACACGCTGCAGACATTTCCAACCCTTGTAGACTTTATTTGCAGCAGTGGATGTTTTATTTTTTACACTAGAAAAATATGGGAGGGAGAGTATCGAGAGATTAGCAGGAAGATTTTCTCTTTTTTCAGCATAATTAATAAGGTGTTTAGTCCTCAATGGGTTTGAAACGGCAGAAGGCTTCATTAAATTCTCAGAGTTACTCGGTTGTGGTTCTCTTTCTATTCAGAAAGTAGAGATGGTTAATGTGAATGGAACATTAAATCCTGTTCAATGTGTATATAAGTCACTCAAGTGTCGAGAGAACTGCAGCATTTAAAAGCACTTGAGTTCAAATAATACGTGACTAATTTGGAGTAATTGTGTGTAAACTGGATGTTAAAATACTTGTCGCCTCATCTTCCAGTGTCAACAGTCTTTGCTGAAATAACTCCTCAGTGATAAATGAGGTATGACGGCATGGTTTACTCACACTGCCACATCATTCAGAGACAAGATATTAGAATATATCCAGTACAGAATCATAACTATTCATGATTTCATTTTTACTTTTTCAGGTCTTTTATTCTAACACTTTTAGTTCACTTCAGTCTGACACAATGAGAGAGAGAGAGAGCACGCCGGCTCACACTTGATTTACTGAATGCAAATCCAGCGTGAGAGGAGAGAACATGACATGCAGTAGATTAAACATATCACTTATATCAAACACACAGTGACCTTTGTTGGCTCCTATATAAGGTTCTCATCTCATCCCTCTGACAGACGACATGTCATCATTCACTGCTTTAATTTTTTGATGTTGCTTTCATAATGAAATACATGTTCACCATCAAATAAATACTGTGGTTTTAAACAGCATTTAGAAAGAATGTGCTTTCACAGACAAAAGAAAATGCAGATGATTCACAGTAAATGTTCTGCTGAAGGTCATTAGTCTTTGTTTTGTATTTCTCTATGAGATATGAATTACTGGTAGAATGTAGACGAGATGAGACACACCGAACGGGTGGGACGGGAGGTGGATGGGTCCAACAAACACAAGGCTTTCATCCAGGAGACCGCTGTTCATGTCTCGTTTTCACAACGTTCAGTGTCATTTTCCAACACATTCTCACTACCGACTCGTCAAATACCGCGGTACCCCTCTTGCATTACTTTTGGACGGACCAGGGACGGCGTGTCAATATACACTCGTTACATGCATAGTGTCCTTTCAAAATAAAATTCAGTTTTCACAGGAAGTTAGGTTTAGGCAACACAACCACTTAGTTAGGGCGACATGTCATCAGGGGTCGTGATTGACGTTAACTTCACTGACTAACGACTCATGTGACTCACAGTACTGACGATACCGCCGAGTCACGTGACAAAATAAGTCAATGTTACTTTTAGTTTCACACAGCGAAAGTCTTGTTGAAAGTCTGGTGTTTGTTTGACCAATCCACCTCCCCTCCTACTCCTCCGCTGGGGGGCTGACCAAACAGCAGTATTTGTTGAGTTGGGAAAGAGAACGGGTTGAATTTTCACTGTACAAACGTAATAGTTTTAAGCCCAAATCATGTAGTTATTTCCTAAACCTTACTATAGTGGTTTTGATGCATAAAATAAAGTGACGCCAAGGGGCAAGTGAAGAGTTGGGATGAGAACGAGAATGAGATGTGTTGTCCCTATGCGGACTCTCTCTCACTCTTTGTACTATGTCAGATGCTCCAATGCAGATGGGTTTACATTGGCCTGGTGCATCTTATACAGAAGCCTAAGGGTTCCTAGGTATCACACACTGAGGGTCACTGACCAAACATTGGTATTTGACGAGTTGGGAGTGAGACCAAGTTGGATAAACAAACTCATGCTGCGCACACAGAGGAGATAATAGGTTTTATGTTTGTGATTATCTTTCTCTCACTGTGTGTCTATTTTAAACACACACGTAGGCTGTGTAATTACCGTCAGTGTCACCCCGGTGTGTTTTATCAGCTGACCTGAACGATGACTGCAGGTAACAGTAGGTGTTTAAATGAGCTTCAAATCTGCTGTAATTATCAAACACTGGATTCTCATGACTCACACAGAGATTTGCTCTAAAATAAGATATCTACTTTGACAAAATGGGGTCTGCTGCTATTTTAAAAATGACTGACAGCATAAAATTAAACTAATGACACAGTGATGTAACGGGGAATACACAGTGTGGGAAGGTTGAAAACGAGAACAGTATCAGTGAGTGTTTCAGGTCAACCAAATGTTACTGGACATCTGAAGAGCTTGTGATCAGTCATGTGTCTTTATTCATCTGATTTCTTCACGCATGGATTAGATCAATGGATATATGGATGGATGGAGAGATGAGGAGACGAACAAATAACAGAATTTCACCCGTGGTCTCATCACATTTACACCATTCTCTAGTCCTCTGGGCCCTGATCAATATAATAGTATTGATTAGGCCGGAGGAAACTTTCCATGGCACTGTGATGGCCTTCAGGGCTCAGAGAATACACTGACATGACCTCATTGATCTGTACATGGTCACCATGTTTACATCCACTGAATGAGACAAAGAAGAACAAAGAGAGGTGGAAAACAAATGTGCACTGAATTATTAAAAGGTTCATTAAGTTAAATGTAAAGCTACAACACAAGAGCCAATCAGGAGGATGTCGACACAACAAACTAACGCAAAATCTTACCAGGTATATTTGTCTAATTACTAGTTAATATCTCATAACACTAAATGTAAGACACAATCATCTAACAGGTCACATTTCAGTGAGATGTAAAGACTCGTTTTTAGATGATGCATCTTGAATATCTTGTTAAAAATACTAATTTTGAGCATTACATGCTTATTATTACACACAACACTTCCTAAAACTAGTGAAATGTAGCTGAAAACTAGTTTTCCCAGCTAATTTCAAGGTCTATTTTTATCTTGAAATACCTAAATATTCCATGATATTTCAAGAAATATGAAGTAAATTTTCACTTGTTTCAGTGCAGATTTGTTTTACTTATTACAAGCAAAAACACCTTGTATTCATTGTTTTTTTTTACTTATTGTTGAAGTGACTGTGGATGAGGTTAAGGAAATATTAGTCACAACAAATATATCACTTTTAATGTATATTTTAAATGTATATGTGATGGATAGTTTCTTCTTTTATATGTTTTTCTCTTTTATTTTTCTACCTTTCTTATCTTTCTCTTATTTTATCTTTGATTATTGGACTTTAAAATCTAAAATTAAGTGAATTGATTGATTGTTAAATGTGTACACTCAGAGTTTACAGTTTAGTACAAATGACAATTTGCCATACTCATATGTAGAGCTGTTTTCTGTAAATATTTGAGCTGTTTTTCTTGTTTTCCCTGTGTGTCCTGCTGTTTGTCCTGCCTCTTGCTGCCTGAACATACCGTACAAGGGCACATCAGAGCATCCAATCTCACTGAACCACAGAGCCATCTGGCTCCATCTGATCCACATCAGAACGGACCAATCTGACGCCATTTACACAGATGTACAGCGGTCCAGATCAGGCGAGGAACCCAAACAACATGTAAGGGTCATTTCACAGGGAAACACAGCAGGCAGCAGTGGTCTCCGGGACACAGATGCCAGCTTGTGACTGGAAGGTCATGACTTAAATCCTCGCATCCACTGGGAAAATAAAATGGACCATGTAAAGTGGATGAAAGCTGTTCTCTGGACAGCAGGACTGAAACTGTAGCCCGCCAGCTTTTACAAATTACACATCAAAACAATGAGGATGCTACAATGGAGTATTAGAGCAGCTGTTGGGGGAAAATACTGTATATGCAATTTCTAGAATAAATAATAACATTTAAGGATAAAGTCATCATTTTATAAGAAAAACGGCAAGTACAATCGCTTTCACTGGGATGCTCCATAAAAGAAAGAAAATAAATAGTAAATATATAAAGACATACAAAATGTAATACAATAAAATATAATAACTAAATATAACAAGCATTAAAAATACCCATTTAAGAAAAACAAAACAATAAAGTGGTTGCATATTACACAGGTGTGAGGATATGAGAATACAGTTATAATATTTCAGGAAAAGCATTGTAGTATTTTGAGGGTAAGTGGGTAATTTACTCGACAAATAAATATTTGGGGACAAAAAAATCTGAATATTTCAATAGTAACGTAACGGTATGTTAATGTTAATGTTACACAAGTAATACAAACAAGTATAAAAGAAGCAGTTGCTTGACATTCGTAGGAAAACACATGAAAAATACGTTGTTGAAAGTTGTGCTGAGCGTCATAAAAAAAGGACAAATTTGCATCTGTGTACACGAATCAAATAGATTTAATTTTGTGACTATTTCACAAACTGCCGTGAGACAAGGCTGGAAAGACAGAATGATGAAGATCAAGTCTCAAGGAAGTAGCAACACAGATTAAAGGAACTGTTGAGAACCGAAGACATACTGTACACGAAGTATTCATTACTGTCCAGATTCAACATTTGACTTGAGTAACACTGATAATATTGTCAGGTTTGAGGTGCAGAGCATGCCTTGATTTAATCCTTTGAAAACAGCTTGTTTGATTCAGATATAACAGAAAAAAAAGCTCCAAACAGAAGAGAAGAACAGAGGTAGAGATCTGTGAAGAGAGATGAAAAGACACAGAAGATCAGAGGAAGCAACAGCACAAGGAACACAAAAGAACAAGTTCCAGACATGAATACTAAACACAAGAGAAAAAGAGCAGAGACTTAAGTTAAAAGGGGTTGGGTGTATTTTAGGCAGCACACCAGAGGACTTCCAGGTCATTGCGTCTGTGAGGTGATGTGAGTATGATGGGACACGAAGGTGAAGTAATAAAGCTGCCCCATGCTGCTGTCTGCAGGACTCATACCTCCAGATTGATGCCAACATCCCTGAGAGGTTTTACGTCAGAAGTGACGCTCATGTAACATCCCTCGCCAGAAACGTTCAGCCAGGTTCAATGACCTGTCCATGCTGCTGCTGCAGATTATTTATCCATTAAATCATTCAGTACAAATAAAGGTTTCATCTGAATAATGCTTAGAGGTATCAAAACTTTGGCTATTACTTGTGGTGTGTGCTTCATGGTGCTTCATAGCCAGGAAATATTTACGGAAAAACTGTGTTTTTGTATGCTACGGTTAAGCTGAAACACTCAAATGTAACTGTCAGTGAAATGCAATGTCTCCAGACAGCATATTTGCTCTCCACGTCTGTTTCAGCCCTATAAAATCTGGAGAGTGTGCTGATAAAAGCTCAGTTTAATGTATTTTCTGCAGACTGGTGAGTCACAGTGGAGCTGGCGGAGGAGCGGCCGTGACATTTATAACGTGATTCAGGTGGAGACAGAAAAATCTAAAGTCGGGCCGCTCACTTAACTGAGTTTAGTCTCATCCAACATTATGAGATGTTCTACTGATGGGTGACGCAGACAGACTTTACTGGCATTGTTGTCGTCTGAGTTTCTGGATTGATGTTTTTTTTTTTTCTTTTCAGTAGATCTGTTTGTACTTAAAAATATTCTTTTTACATTTTCTGTATATGTGTGTGCATGTCATGTTGTCATCTGTGTACAAACCTTATGTGTTTTGGTGCATATTAGAGTGTTTAGGTGTATATTAATTATGCACCAAAATACACAAGGTTAATAATAATAATAATAATAATTATCATTATTATTATTATTATTATTATTATTATTATTATCATCGTCATCATTTATTTATTTTTCAATTTCTGTATTTTATTTTACCTTTTTATTTACATGTATATATATATATATATTATTAGATTATTTTATTTAGTTATATATTTATTATATGTATTTATCTTTTTCTATATTTTCAATTTGTTTGTGTATATATATATATATATATAAATAAAATAGAAAAAATTATGATGATGATGAAATGATATTTAAAAATATATATTGTTTATTTTATTATATATTAAAGATATAAATATATTTTATCATAAATATGTTGTGTCTTCTGATCCACTTTGGATTATTATGCATATATTTCGTTATTTATCCCCTGTGTGTGTGATGTGAAGGTACGTAAGCATCTACCAGTACAGTATGTGAGGTGTCCAGTGTTGATACAATGTTATGTTTGTGTGTATGAATGTTTGCATAAAAGAGGAAAAAAAATCAATAAAGATCTTTTAAATATAGAAATACCACAGAAACACTCTGCAATAACTGTGTCTATGCATGCCCCTGTTGTGTGTATGTACTTCACTTCGCTGGCACTGTAGAAACATGTCATGTGTGTCCAGTAAATCAGAGTAATTCTGCTGTCTGACTCATTTAACACACATCAGTCAGTCGCTTGTGATGTCATCCGTGAGAGGAGAGAAGGGGACGCCAGCAGCGTGACAAATACACAACCGACTGACTCGTTGGTTTCTCCGACAAAATAAAACGAGAACTCTGGAAAGACCTCAACGGGATTATCACTGTATCTATTCTTTATTCTCATGGCTGATGTAGTGCAGGTACAATTTCAGTTTCATAATGATCCATCCTTGTCTTTTTTCAAGACACAAACCTTTCCAACTACAATTCACTGCAGACATCAGGGATACTTCCATATTGGCTGATTCCACAACCTCATGATTTACGTCCAGTGCCAGCATTAACTGCCAGTGCAGGAAGGAGTGTGTCCTAGGGTGTAGAGGTCAGGGTGGGGGTTGAGAAATGAATGCTGAGAAGACAGGGGACAAAACTCTGGTTACAACAGCTAGATAATAACCCACCTCACACTACTGCAGATGGACAAAAGACAAATGTTTTTTGAGCTTTGAGACCTTGAGATGTTTGGATGTATCTGTGGATGATAAAACTGCAGACATCACTACACCTGATTTATGATCAACACAAACTCGGCTCCTCAAATTACTGGGTATTTTTCTAAAGATTTCCAAGAATCTGTTCTACTGTAGGTAAATGTAAGGTAAATAGTGCTTGCAGCATTCTTTATCCGGCATAACCAGTGCTGGAATTACTCATCAGTACAACCATTGTCTCATTAACGTAGGTGCTCATTGTGTTGTTATTGAAACTGCCCGGCAAAATAGGCCCAACCAGCCAACAATGGCAGCAAATGTGCAGCATTGTGGGGTACAATGCAGTATGTGGTCTAGTTCAGTTGGAAAACTGCTGGATAAGAGCTTTGATTTTTGCACCAGCCTCCAAAATTATCTGTTCATATTGTACAGAGCCCTGTGGGTCTCAGGAGTGCATTTCTTGATAAGTAGTGCTCATTAATTACTGTTAGCATTTATGCATAATGAAGAAGCAATTTGTACCCCTAAATGAATAATACTTGTGCATGATTCATGACCACAAATGCTGCATGTGCATGTTATGCATACTGCAGGTGCATAAAACCAGCATTGTTATCCATCTGTCAATCGATCCATATCTATACCTGCTTAGTCTTTGCATAGTTATGGGGGGGCTGAAGCCAATCCTAGCTGGCACTGGACGAGAGGCAGGTTACACGCCAGTCCATCACACACAGACAAACACACTTCGCATTCACACCTACAGGCAGTTTAGAGTCGCCAGTTAACCTGACCTGCATGTCTTTGGACTGTGGAAAGGTACCAGAGTACCTGGAGGAAACCCATGCATACTGTGATTGCATATTGTGATTATATTTGTGATATACACTAATACTTTGGTGCTGTATAGACTATTATTATTATTATACTGTGATGCTGGAAACTTGAATTTCCCTCGGGATCAATAAAGTTACTATCTATCTGTCTATCTATCTATCTATCTATCTATCTATCTAACATCAGTTTGATCCTACTATTTCAAATGTATAATTAGCAGTTTAGATAGATAGATAGTAACTGTATTGATCCCGAGGGAAATTCAAGTTTCCAGCATCACAGTTCCATAGTGCAAACCATATTAGTAAAAAGGCAGTAAAAAAGTTAGTAGTGCAAAGTACAAAAAAATATACCAGATATAAAAATACAAGGAGACTGTTTAAACTGAATATAGTGCAGGGTAACAGCTGTGGTACACGACTATTAAAAAAGTGAATATAGTGAACAAGAGACTGTGAAAAATTAGTATAGTGCTGAAGAGACTGTTAAAAATTAGTATAGTGCAGGGTAACTCCAGTAGCTTAGTCTATGAAAGTGCACTGTGTGTGTGCTTACTGTGAATCAGAGCCACATATTTTTGCCTTGAAATGTAATAAACTATTTAATTATATAAAACAGGTGACTACAGTAGGTTTTGTTTAGTTTAGACCACATTGTATCCCTGCTGAACCAGAGAAAACTAGCTGTACCTGTTTTTATTCTTTGCCTTCTGTCTCCATCATGTGGACAACACGTGAACACCAGGTGCTCGCTGATTGGCTTAATTTGCGATGTGCTTGTCTCTGATTGGCTGCTTAAATTTCCGCCGTCTCCAAACATCTTCCGTGCGGAAACACACAGAGATAAAGGTTTCCTTCATTTAATTTTAGTTAAGAATTAGATTTTTTTGCACGGCTAAAAATATAATCGTTATATGGTATGATTTTAGAAATATGCAAGTGAAAAAAATCCTCATTTTAAGGGAAGTGTGGCGATAAATGTCAGACTTATGTTGTGTTTCCTTCCGGAGGATAATAGAGAAGGGACCCGGGCTGGATTTTATGGAGTTTGGAAGAGGAAATTTGTTTTGAGAGTTTTACCCTGCGAGGCTTTTTGAACAAAATGGGTAACTTTAGATTATTTTTGAGAACAACATTGGCCCTCCTGGTAGTGGAGTTGTGTCCGGTGAGCTGTGATATAACGGACGGAAACACGGAACATCTGAAGAGAGAGCACTCCTTAATGAAACCTTACCAAGGTAACCTGGCAGCTAACTGCTAGCTGCTTAGCTAACCTGCTGTTCTGTCCACTCTTCAGTCTTTCTCTGCCTTTTACAAGTTATTTAGCGACATTTAATATTAAATATTAGCTAAAAACACGAAGCACCTGCGACACAGAATGATAATCTATTCAAATAACTTCATACTTCCGTCATACCACCACTTTACACTTACTTTACACTATACATCCTATATACACTTACTTTACACTATACACTCACTTTACACTATACATCCCATATACCACTTTATAGACTGCACATATGCACATATTACATTTATTTATTGTACATACTACATTTATTTATTGTGCATATGTACATACTACATTTATTTATTGTACATATGTACATACTACATTTATTTATTGCACATATTACAATTATTTATTCTACATATTACATTTATTTATTGTACATTTTACATTTATTTATTGTACATATTACATTTATTTATTGTACATACTACATTTATTTATTGTATTGACGGACTGCACACACTATGTTCACCCCTTCACTCTGTATCTTTTATATCTCTATTATTGTTTTTTAATTTTTGTATACCTTTATACCTCTCCTGTGTTTCACTCTGTTTGCTGATGTTGCTGCTTTGACACCTGAATTTCCCTCTGGGGATTAATAAAGGTTAATCTTATCTTATCTTATACCAGCATTGTTGAAGCTGATATCTCTTAGACAGTAACATGAGAAGCCACACTTTGCTCGGCTAAAATGTGAGTTTAAAGATTTAGTTACACACTTTATTCTACTTAGGTAGAAAGGTACCAGAGTACCTGGAGGAGACCCATCCATACTTTGATTGCATATTGTGATTATATATGTGATATACACTAATACTTTGGTGCTGTATAATGTGTAGGCTATTATAATTGTTTTTTTGACACAAAATAATGAACCTATGAATGACTAATGCTATTAAACATCATACGTTGACTCTAGTGGTTGAAAATAACTAAGGACATTTACTCAAGTACTGTACTTAAGTACTGACTTCAAGTATATTTTGGTGCAAATCATTTTTCTAATACTTAAAATTTTTAATGCAGGACTTTTAGTTGTAACAGAGTATTTCTACACGGTAGTATTGCTACTTGTACTTACTATTTAGTGATCAATATTAGCTAAAAACACAAAGCACCTGAGGCACAGAATGCTAATCTATTCAAAACACTTCATACTTCCGTCATAGCAGCATTGTTGAACCTGATAAACTACATCTGTTAGACAGTAACATGAGAAGCCACACTTTGCTCTGCTACAATGTGAGTTTAAAGATTTAGTTACATTTCTAAAACAAAGTAACATGGTTAGTTGTTAAGCGTGTCACTTGTTGTAGCCTAAATTAACTGAAACTGAAACTGTAAGACATCTTGGTTTAATGTTGGACCATACAAATGATTTTTAGTTTAGATTAGATTCAGCTTTATTGTCGTTGCACAGATACAGATACTGAGACAACACAATGCAGATGTAAAGTGCAGAGTACTGTGTACCTAATAATATACAGAATAAAATATAGAATGTAAAATAAACAGTAAGGGGTATGAATATGTTAGGTTCTTCATGTTTCAGTTAATTTAGGCTACAACAAGTGACACACTTAACAACTAACCGTGTTGCTTTGTTTTAGAAATGTAAATAAGAATTGTCATCAAAAATATTAGGTAGGCTATAGATAAGTGTAGTTAAGGAGCTACTAGCTACTGGTACAGCCATGTAATTGCTGGTAAATTTGGCAACCATCTGATCCACAAGGTAGCGCACTTTTGTGGTAAAATTATGAAACTGATGCAGCTGTGAAAGGTGCAGTGCATGTAAAGGAAGTTTAGTTTATCACTGCGCTCAATCAAACAGTTTGCTGCAGGTGGCTGGAACCGTTACAGTGGTACTGTAGGTTACAGTGGTTACAGTAGGTGGAGGCATGCAGGGTTGGATATTAATGTCAATGTTAATTTCCAACCCTGGAGGCATGCACGGCACAATTCAAACAAATGAATTCAAATCAAAACATGTGTAACTTAGAATGACAAAATGTGCAAAGCTCAATGAACACATCCTCAGTACAGAGAAGTGTTTGTGCAGGGTGTGTGCATAGAAGTTTAGGTGAAGGAAAAACATACCGGATACTTTACTGTGTTCATTCTTGGCTTGATGAGGGAATAACAAATACAATTGAACATGCAAATAATTTAATTCAAAAGAGCTCTGAGACACATTTGGATTTGACACAAAGTCATGTAAATCAACTTATTCAGTGTAAAGTCATTAATCAGTAGTAGTAGTAATAGTCATATATAATCTATAGAAAGATTTAAAACAATCAGTTAAAGACAAATGTGTGACCCTGATAACATTTAATTTCAATGGTAAACATTAATACGTATTCATAAACAAGCAATTATCACCCCAGCACTATGGCTCTTAGCATCGCCTTAGCTATTCTCACAATATCAACTTAACACTGAATAAATTCATACCATGAAAATGTGAAGATTGGCTCAAGTAAAACCTTAATATATTGCAAATGAAATAAAGAGTCCATTACAGAGTTAACACAGTAATCTTAAAGGGAATAACTGACAACAACTTCAATCATACCACCAGGGCCTAAAGGACTGAAAATAAAATTGAAAAATTTGGTATCACGGTAATTCCACAAGAGGATGATTAATCAAATAAATGTGTTCCTTAATTTGTGTATGTACACAATGAAGGTATTTGGCTAAAGATTGATGTGCAGATAAACTTCTTTCAGTGTGTATTCTAACTGTAACTGTTGAGTAACCGTCTTGTTCTACATGTTTTACAAGGTGTGCCACCTGAAATCTGAAACAAACAACAGCACACACACTGTAAAGACACTTGTCTTGATTGTATCTTATCCTTCTATCTGTTTGTCTTGCAGGTGTCGGCAACAACCCTAGTAGTCAGTGGGACTTCTGGGGAAGCACGCTGGTGACGAGCTCATATGTCCGACTCACTCCAGACGAGAGAAGCAAGCAGGGATCCATCTGGAATACTGTGGTGAGGAAAGACTACAACATGGCTCATATCTCCAGTCTGACTCGGATGTGTTGTCATCCAGCCGATTAGACTGTTATCAGGTCATTAAGTGTGCGTTATCAGTGGTTATAAGCCTCATAGATGTGGATCAGTAGGGCCCTGCTACACCCAATAGTAGGGTTTGTCCGGAATGACGGAATAAAAGAAGACGACAGCGACCTATTACCTTGGAAACCGTAGTAATTATGACTGGAGCAGTGTGTGTGCCAAAACACAGGGCTGGTTCGCATCCTATGTGAAACCAACATGTTGTCTATGTGTTCACAAGCGTTAAATTTCATTTTCACTTTTGAAACATAGTTATTTTAAGCAAAAACACAATGATTTTCCCTAAACTTTAACTTTTAACCTAAAGAAGCTGTTTTGTTTGTGTTTAAAACACAATGTTTCATGCAGTTTTATATGTTACAATGTGTTGCTTTTAAGTTTTGCTCTCACTCTTACAACATAGTAAGCGTAGTAGGCCCCTACTGACATATAAAATAAAATATTCTATGAAACCTCTACTAGTGATTTTGATCATCTGTCTCTCATTTACACTTTTTCTAAAACACTTTGCTTATTTCATAATGCTACCATAGAAAGTCAATGCTTTTTCCGTTTCTGTTCTCCAGCCGTGCTACCTGAAGGACTGGGAGATGCATGTGCAGTTTAAAGTTCATGGGTCAGGAAAGAAGAGTCTCCATGGCGACGGCATCGCTCTCTGGTACACAAAGGACAGACTGCATCCAGGTAATGTTGGTTTCTTCAGCCTCATGGTTCTTAACTGCTGAGTTACTACTAGTGGAAGAAGCTCATCCAGCTTGATCTCACTTCATTTCACGTTGGTCCTTGTTGCATCAAAGTGTTGAAAATGCAATACTCACCTGTCACCTGCAGCTCCTCACCTAACCAGTTCACTGTGGCTGCTGCTTTTTGTTTTACCACTACTCCCTTGCAATATTTAAATAATAGAAAAGAAACCAAATAAGATTGCACTTCCTGCAACTGCATCGCAATAAAAGCCTTCCAGTAGTACATTGGTTTAAACCTTACTCTACAGCAAAGCAAAACGTATCAGAAAACAATGAAGCTGCTGCCTGTTGGATGAATGTAAGGACAGCCACAAAACTCCTGGAGCAAAGTTTAAACCATACATCTAAACCATGCATTATATATTAACTAAGAGCTACAAGCTTAACATAGTGAGACTGCTTTCTCTCTACTCACCTACATGGGTGTGAGTTATGAATAGTCTGTAAAGGTAAAGGTAAGAGCGCTACAACTCTGTCAACTATAACACCAAAGTGTGTATTTGTTTTGGTTGAGCTGGTGTAAACATTTTCAAACTGGTTTGATATTAAGCAAACACTGCACCATACTGGTATACCGAATTTTACCACTAGGTGTCGCACTTGACTCAGCAGCCGCTCCCCTGTGGATCATAATGAGATTGAGGCTCCATTCCGCATCACATACTTTTGCTTTTTGCTTTTAGTACATACTGCAGCTGCCTTTACATAGTATGTACTGTTTGATGAAGTATGCATACAACTGGGACATACTACTTCTTCACAATATTGCGCCTCAAACTTTGTCCCAAGTGTATAGAAGCAATGAGGCGAGACTCTGGTGCTTTTTTGACAATAGCTGCTAGATGGCGCTGCGGTAGCGCTTTTGCCATTTTGGACTGAAAACGCCACTGAGTCCATTGCCATGGATGTGTCTGAAATTGGAGCAGGAGCGAGCAGGAGATAAGGCGACGCTCCAACTTTCTAAAAAATCCGCTCTGTGCTTCATCCAAATCCTTCCTCTCATGCTCTCCGCTCACTCACGCTCCACTCTGTTCACATGCTCTGACCCAAGTCTAGTATTTGTCCCAGCTATGCTGACTTCACTGAAATGCTTATCAAACTGTTAGACACTTAGAGTGTTAATGAACACTCATCATGCTCACTCCATCAGTTTTTGTCCAGATGTTTGTGTCTACTCTCTCAGCTTCTCTGCTGACCACAGAAATATGTCTGGATTTGTGTGCTCATGTCTCGCCTCATCTCTGCCTCCATCCTAGGCCCTGTGTTTGGAAACCAAGATCAGTTTCTTGGCCTGGCTTTGTTTTTGGATACCTTCCGCAATGACCTCCATGGAATGGATGTAAGTGTGTAGTGTGTGTGTGTGTGTTGGGCGAGGCGATTGACCGGCTTGTTTCTTTGCAGGGCCTGTGTTTTCCAACAATGCTCTCTTCCACGGGCTGGCCGTGTTTATAGATACTTACTCTAACGATGATGCGACAGATGTGAGTGGTCGCTCAGGTTTTACTCGTCGGCATGCTGTTTTTCTTCACTTTAAATTGGCATGTTGTCAGAACGTTTTAAGTATGTTAACATTGCAAACCACACAATTCATTTTGCCATATGTTCACATATTTGTTTCTACAGCAAAAAAGCAAATTGAGTCACACAAGTTGTTGAGCATGAGGACTCTCTGGTAGTTGCTGTTTAAACACTTTAATGTCTTAAAGGATGTTGTTTTTCTTTCACTGTAACTTGTCTTGTGAATTATGCTACGTTCACATTGCAGCTGAAAGTGTCCCATTCTTTCTCATCCCTTATAGGAGTCACATCCACTGCTTTTTAATCTACGTGGTCGCGTGGTACTAAAACAGATCCTGATCTGATTTAATTTTAGATGCACAACTCAAACTTTAAATATGAATCCAAAACATCAGATGTGACCAACAACTGCAGTGTGAAGATAGCCTTTGTGTGTGTATATAAACATGAACTGATATTACCTGTTTTAATCGTGTGCTTTTTGTATTTTATTTTCTGTATTAATGTGTGCATCATCTTTATTTAAGATATGTAATTGAATCTATATTTATGCAATTATATATTGTATGTATAATTGTATATAATGCCTTTTATGTTATTATGATTTACTTATTGATTCTTTCCTTCCCGTCGCCAGCGTTCCTTCCCGTTCATTTCGGCCATGGTGAACAACGGCTCGGTGAATTACGACCACGGCAAAGACGGCCGATCGTCGGAGCTGGGAGGCTGCTCGGCTGAGATCAGGAACAGAGAGCACGACACGTACCTCGCCATTCGCTACTCCAAAGGAAGACTCACTGTATGTAGAGGAACTCCTTTGTGTTTTCTCAGTGATAGTCTCTCCTCATTTAGTTCAATTAGGTGAAGAACAGATAATCCAGACATAATTGAGTACAGTATAACATGGTGTCTATAAACCATTTAATCTTACTGCTTACTCAGTACACTTTTTCAACATAAGAATTTAAATTTTTTACTAGCTTGTAGTCACTTGCTGCACTGCATCACCTACATGCACTCTGTATCCTGCAGGTGATGGTTGATGTGGAGGACAAGAACGAGTGGAAGGAGTGCATCGACATCGGAGGTGTTCGTCTTCCTACCGGATATTTCTTTGGTGCCTCAGCAGCTACAGGAGATCTGTCTGGTAGGTCCGGAGCTGGAAACAACACTAACAAACTAAAGAAGTCATAATATTCACTGCTGAAGTTTTCAAACAGAAGTTTTTCTATTTGTTCAACTATGTGTATTTTAAAGTAAAAATGTGATATTGTTATTACTACAGATTTTCTAGTAGTTTACTCTTGTATATTATTTTCCAGATAACCATGACATCATCTCTATGAAGCTCTACCAGCTGATGGTAGAACACACCCCCGAAGAGGAGAACCTGGACTGGACCAAGATCGAGCCCAGCGTCAGCCTCCTCAAGTCCCCTAAAGGTACATTCAGGCCCTGATCAGACAGAGTGCATTTAAGCAGCCTAGGCGGCTTTTCGTAATTGTTTTCAATGATAGTGAAGCGTTGCTGAGCGCCTCGAGTTGAAAAAAAAAATCATCTCGGGGTGAAAGTTGCCCAAAGTCATTAGCATTGTTTCTCATTGTGTTGACTTTTTCTGGATCCCTGGAGCTTAATGACTTTACCAACAGTAGTCATCATGATCTGAACAGAAAACAGCAGCAAATTAGTGCGGTACTTGAGATTTTGGGTAAAATGTTTTCATTAATTTAAACTGCACTATTAACTACTAGGTGAATTACAGTTCATAGTTTGTGTTAAGCTTACGTTAGCACTCATTCCATGGTTGCCAAGCAACAATTTAAAAAAAAAAAAAACAGCAAACTGCAAAAAACCCTCTGATCAGGCAACAAAAATGCAGTGCGGTGCGCCTTTTCCTACTGCAAAATGTCCAATCAGGTCTTAAAGTTTCCCTGTTTGGAGCTGTTTTTCTCTGTGACGGTACCAGGTATCGTTTTTATTATCACGTTTGTGCTCATTCATTTATTATACTCATTTCATTAGCAAGTTTCCTGGACTTACTTAGAACAATTATCCTCAAATCAGACAAGCAGCCATTCTGAATTGAACATGAAGGTGAACACAGACTTTCTTCTTCCTTCACAGACAACATTGACGATCCTACCGGAAACTTCCGAGGCACGCCCCTCACTGGCTGGAAGGTCTTCCTGCTCCT
This sequence comes from Sebastiscus tertius, assembly GCA_916701665.1. Classification (NCBI taxonomy): domain Eukaryota; kingdom Metazoa; phylum Chordata; class Actinopteri; order Perciformes; family Sebastidae; genus Sebastiscus; species Sebastiscus tertius. Next base: position 9,424 of record CAKAOH010025468.1, on the reverse strand, counting down.
GCTGTGCGCTCTGCTGGGAATCGTCGTGTGCGCTGTGGTGGGAGCTGTGGTTTTCCAGAAGAGACAGGAGAGGAACAAGAGGTTTTACTGAGCCTTATCAGAGAGGTGTTTTGTTGTGGAATGAACTGTTTCCAGATGACAGATAGAGCACATTCAATGTGAATTCTTTTTCTAAAGATTGTACAAATGTTTATATCTTTGAAGCACTGCATTCGGGAGTGAGATATGGTGACGTGTGATGTTGGTAAGAAGGTGCAAAACTATAGTGGCGACCATTACGAGTGGCCCTGATCAATGCTGTTTTTGTTCTCCGTGTGTTCATTAATTGCAGGGTTAGAATAGAGTGTTTCAGGTTCTTAAAAGATTGTCTCAAAACCTGCCTATTGGTTTCTTTGCTGCAGATGTGACGCTTCAAAACGGTGACGCCAGATGGTAATTTAGATTGTTGTCTTCCAGGCTGTTTTACCTGATTATTTATGGGATTAGGAAAGTAGCTCCAAACACAGAGCAAAAAAACATCAGATAAAAAACATTATGAAGTCATTGTGGCAACCACAGAAACGATTCACGCCGGATGACGCCTCATTGAATGTGAATGCAGCTTTAGCCTGTGTGGAGTGTATTAATTGATTTCACTTTCTGTTACTGTCGCTCTCATTCTGACATTTAGAAAATAAAATTTTGCTTGTTAGCAGTTTAAAATAATTAAGAATGAATTGTGTTACAACACATTCTCCACGTATATATTCAGAATGCAGTGGCTATCTAGAAGGATAAATTATTATGGAAAAGACATTCTTGTCAGAAACCACTGCGTGTATACATACAGCGTTGTTTCTGTTTTATTCTAAATTGGCAAGATATGTGCAGAACAACAAACCTGAGTCACAGCTCAGCATCAAAGATCACCTGTCAGTACTATGATGGCTTTGTCTTTGGATTTTCTATTAATGGAGTTCGATAGTTTTGTAGGTTGCGCTATTGTTTTTGTTTTTTTAACTCTGTTCATGCTGCAGTGATTCTGTTTGTTTCTGATAATGTAATAATGTGAAACTCCAGTGTTTCACTCAGGCCACCTCGCCTGAAATACAGACCACTAGGGCTGCAACTAACGGCAGTTTAATCAGTCAATTCAGTCAATCATTTGGCCCAGAAAATGTCAGGAAATTTAACTTAATACCCTTCACAATTTCTCAAAGCTCAAGTGGACATATATTCAAAGTGCTTGTTTTGTGTAACTAACAAAGAAATTAGTTGAATCTCATAGAAAACTTTCCACCTTTTAGAAGCTGGAACTAAATAATTCATTATCAAAGTAGTTTTCATATACTTTTATGAAATTACCTTCAGGGAAATAGAGCGGAGGCGCTACATCACACAGCAAATACCATTGTACTTAATGAGTGTGGCTGTTGTTTAGGTCATCATTTACTAAATATATTGATCATGAAACAAGATCTGTGGGGCTTTACCACCTCTGCTAACCCCTTAAAACTCCACTCTGCAAAGAAATATCAGATACCACATAGTAAAAACTGAAAAAATTGAGTCACAACTGTGTTATATCAGGGTTAAAGAGGTTATAGATAGAGCAGCAAATCTGCATTGATCTGAAAATTGTCACTTTAAACACTATCTCTGGTGTGACGGCAGAAACGGTAACATTTTGCCCCATGATATTATACCGTTTAAAGTCTTACTAATTACCACAGCTTGTCCCTAATTATATATTACAGCAGGGTAAGGCCACTTGAAGAGCGTTCAGTACACAAGAGGATGAAAATTGAACAACCTCAAACCTTTAGACTGAAATAGTTTCTCTTTTTATTTTCCTTGCAGGGTCTTTAGAGCAGCATTTTTCAGCGTTTAATCCAGAATATGCCTTTGTTATCTTTCAGTTTATGATGCTAAATTGTGACAAAAACTTTAATTAAATTCTTCAGTATGATGAATATTAGAATCATTATCTGCTACATAAAACTAGTGATTACAAAAATGCACGCAGACGGTGCTAATTAGAAAGCTTAGAGAGATCGCTCCCATCAGGCACATTTAAGTTTCTTTCAATATCATGTTTGTTTTGTTGTTGGTTTTCTTCCAGCTTCCATTTCCGTAATGTTGCCGTTTGATTCTGTTTTTGCTTTGTTAACAAACACGCTAAAAGTAAAATTCATGATTTGATGACACACTTTCATCACTGCTGAAATGCAGATTTAAAAAGAAAAAAAAAACCTTTTTTAACTTGAGTCAGCATTCTCATCACTTCTCCTGGGTTCTTGAAACCGTTCTGTATTTGTTTCTGCCACTTCACTTGGTTTTATGATGGGACTTGAAACAGCTCCTCTCAGCAGAAATAATGTATTAAAATGAAGAAGAAACAGTTTGAATGTGAATTTGTTGTGTGTTGACAAGTTTTAACCAACATTTAATTACACTGGAAAGATCATGTATTCTCAGGAAATACCCAGTGAGTTCAGGAAGCAGCTGTTAGTCCCTTAAATGCCAGAGAAGCACTAACAACTTTGGAGTCATTCAGATTCTGCTGTTGACTCATCCACTTTTGCATATTATTAATGAAATATTGTGATTTATTTTTAGTCAGGGGGAAAATCTGAAATCACAGGCCATAACAGATATACAGTATATAACAGACACTGTGGATTATTGAAGTATTATCATCAAAAACTCCTACATATTTTAACACAGGCTTCCACAAGATCAGGTAATAAAACAGGACCATTTACATTTAATCAAATTCCCATCAAATGAAAAATTCCTAAGCAGCAAAGCTGAGCTTTTAAGGCAAGTTGGTCATTTCCAATTCAAAATGCAGCTCTCAACCTGCTGGTTATCATCTCCATCTCACACTTCAGGCACATAACCTTCACAGCATATGATAAAATATGAACACTGTTAACACTCTGTTATGATAAATGTGAATGCATAAATTTCATCCCACACATTTGAGAAAAACACACGACTCATCAGACACATCCATGAAATATAGTTGTTTTAAGGAAATGATGAACTGAGTTTAGACCAAACGTCGTGCTCAATATGTTTTACCAGTTAATTGAAAAACAACCCCTCCAGCTAGAGAAGTCATAGTTTATTATAAAGATGTTTTTTTAAAACATGCTTTATGGCATAAGCCAAATGACATTTTTTATTACACCATGCATCTCTCTGCAAAGCCCATAGCATATGTTCTGGTCACAGGACCTATTGATCTAGTTATCAACTTTATTATACCCATTACTGTCATCATAGTTCGGTATATGAAAGTATTTATGGTGGCTGTGTCAGGCTCAAGATGTCCGATCCCACACTGCAGCTGAATGGAAGTGTAGCTACTCAATAGCTATTGATCCATAGCCTACATGTTACTCTGTATTATGTGTCAAATGTGTTTAAACCATCCTTAAATAAGATACATCAGACCAGGGGTGTCAAACATACGGCCCGGGGGCCAGAACCAGCCCGCCAAACGGTCCAATCTGTGCTATTGGATGACTTTGCACAGTGTCAAAATTGCAGAGAAGTCATTAATTCCACTATCAGACTCATCATGGTGGAGAACTTGGCAGGAAAACTAATACAGAAGTCAGTTTTTAGTCGTATGTGAAAGATCAGCGAGACATCTCAGGTTGTTCATCATCTCTTTTGTAAATGGATTTTTCATTAATTGTTTTCAGAATGTATTTTATTGGTTGTAATGGTCCTTTTAAAGGAATTTCAGCAGGTAAAAAGGACTGAGTGGGCTATAATCTGTAATCCTCATGAATGAAATCAAACCATACTGAGGCAGAAAAAACCTTTTAGTCAAAAGGTAGGAGCTGAAATCAGTTTTTGGCAGGTGAAAACTATGAGTTGTAATGGTCCTTTTAAAGGAATTTCAGCAGGTAAAAGGGACTGGGTGGTCTATAGTCTGTCAGATATAATCCTCATGAATGAAATCAAATCATTCTGAGACAGAAAAAAACCTTTCAGTCACCAGGTAGGAGCTGCAATCAGTTTTTGGCAGGTGAAAACTGTATTTTTGGGTAGTAATGGTCCGTTAAATTAATTTCAGCAGGTTAAAAGGACTGGGCTATAACCTGTCAGATATAGCTTAATCCTCATGAATGAAATCAAACCATTCTGAGTCCTAAAATACCTTCCAGTCACCAGGTAGGAGCTGCAATCAGTTTTTTGGCAGGTGAAAACTGCTTGTGATTCTTTACATTAACAGAAAGGGGAAATTTGGAGGTGTTATTTACTAGCTAGCTATCTAGATAGATGAACTTTACTGATCCCAGATTGGGAAATTCTTGTGTAACAGCAGGTTATTAAGACAATGCACAGGAACAGTAAATATACAATAAATGTACATATCAACACTAGAGATAATATCTATAGTATACACAGAATATATTAGAATACACTATAAAAATACCAGACTGCTACAACTAACTTAGAAAATATAAAATATAAACATAGAATAGCAATAACATACTCTATACATTAGCAAAATGAGCAATGGCATGCTATATATTAGAAAAGTGCAAGTTACAATTTTTGTTTTAAAATAAAAATGAAAAAAAAAAAACTCCTTCCGGTCCCAAAACAAAGTTCGCTGCTGAACCCTCCACTGAGATGGCGAGGATCTACCGCTTCACTGCAACAAGCTAAGTATCCCCTGTTTGCTAACATGCTAATCACACGTTTTGTCTCTGTTCAGTTGTTGTTTTTCTGCTTGGTCATATCAAACTAACTGTTTTCTTGGTCGGTGTTTTCTGGCTGACATTTCCTGCTTCTATTATATTGATATATTGCCCAGGCCTAGTGTGAACCACTGACAACAGTAAAGCCAAAGTATCCCCAGTAGAGGAGTTTCCATTAGGTGTGCTCTATGAGGTAGCAGTATGGCATCATAGTAGGTATTACTGTCAAGATATCATGTTTATTTCAATATTATTCATTAGAAATAATATAAATTATATTAATATTAAGAATAATTCTGTGTTCAGTCAGTTTTATGATAAAAAATCAGCATGATTATTGGAGCTAATATGTTCTGGCTCTTTAGGCATTATCTTACACAGCTTAATAACATATTTCATAGACTATATACATTTCAATAACACTATTCCTATAACATTTTATCATATTTGTCCATCTTCTGTACAAATATGTAGCACAATTTGAGATTATCAATGATGTGTCTTTTTTATTAACCACTAGATGGTGACATAGTATTGATTTTCCACTTCTGTCAGACCACAGGTGTGTGTGTATGTGTGTGCAGTCTGTCCTGTCTGATATAAAGTAGGCCATGGGTGATTGTCTTGGTCTGATTAACCCAAACTTTTTTCAAAGTTTTGCTTTCAATTGTTCATTATTTCAGATTTAAAATAATAAATAAATCAGCCATGGGTAACAATTTCAACCTAAAGCGTTTTCCTCATATAACCATTTACCATTAATTACCAACATGATGATTGATTTTTACCTTATTAATTATTGAACGAACGCTCAAGGCTGAAAAATTAAATATGCTTTTCAAAACATATCTGTCAGAACCAATCATTTTAACATTACAAATAAGTCTTTTATTCTATATAATATTATATGGATATGGATTATAAGTCTGCATTACGACACACATACACAAAGATCCTCTCTTGACCTGCGGGCTGAGACTTTATGCAGATCGTGTGAGCATCCCACAACGCTTCCTAAACGACCCTGAAAGAGTATTCAAGCCCTTCATTAAATGTTCATTACCCTGTGTGACTGCACAGTGTGGCAGCCCATAGGCTCCACACACACAGCCTATCTATCCAGCCCTCCATTCAGTGTGTGTGTGTGTGTGTGATGGGGGCAGCAGTTTAAATAGCCCACGGTTCATACTTCCGCTTCCACACCTGGTAACTGTGATTGACTGGAAACCTGAGTGACAGAGCGAACTGTTGCCTCGGGGTCGATGGCCTACATCTTAGAAAACCTTCCCACCTGGGACTGAATTGGGAGCACAGAGCGGAGACGTGTTTTATTCAGGGCTGTAACTAAGGATCATTTTCATTATTGATCATTATTCTGTATGAATAATCCAGTCCATTTTAAGGTATTGTTTGTTTTCTAAAAAGAAATCATAAAAGGAGGACAGTTGCAGATTGTGAGTTCCCTCAGTTTGTAATAGTGTGAGATAGAGATGAGCTTAATATCCTCACATTTCATATTCTTAAACCTAATATATGACATTGTGATTAATTTTCTCCAAACTATTTATTTATTTATGCCTACCATACACTAGAAGATGAAACTTTCTCATGAAACTTTAAAGTTTAATTTAAATCGGTGCTCTCGGTATCCCACAATCCATTGCATGCTGCTCAGTTGTTTATGACGCTTTCAGGCAGTCCTCGTTGAGTCATAAAGTCAGGAAATACCACGTCGTATTTATGTCGGGTCTTTGCCTTCAGGTGGGTGTCAGTCACTGGTAAATCCCAGGAACTACACCAATGAAAACGCCACCGATGGCTGAATGTGACTGTTTACTCTTGTTAGCAGCCAGGGCATGTTTTTAATCACAAGGCAGTACAGTTTTGTTGATGCTTATTCCACTAATGGTTCACTATCTGCCAAAATATCTTGTATCACGGATGACCTTACCAGCTTTTTGGGCATTTGAGAGTGATGAATTTAGAAATGTTTGACCTGTTTTGGTAAATGGATTGTCTCCTTTTGTGGTGGAGGATGTGTGGACTTGGCCTTAGGCTTTTGGTCCCCTGAAGGACACACCTTTTGTGGACTTCTTCCTTTAAAGCAGGGGTTCCCAAATGCCACTCAAGTCCAGATCAGTTTTGCGTACTAATGGCAGAGTTTTTGCCAGTGTATTGCAAGTCTAAGCATCAGGGAATTAAGTATTTTAAAGATGTTTTTTAAACTAAAATGTGTTTATACAAGTAGTGGACTCCTTTAGACCCGTTTTTGTCTTTTTTTAGGGGGGCTACAGGAGGTCTTTAGCGGGAGATAGCAGGTCAACAATATATGTCACATAGAAGAGGTGTACATCATCTGAAAGCTGGGAACCTGAAGATTAATTTAAGATATAGCTCAGCACTGTGTGTGACATCTATAACAAATAAACACAAATTAATGAATTAAAATTAATTGTGAAAGTGTATAAGGGTTTAGAACATTATGATTGAAGTATATGATGGCCATCCCCATGCTCTATTATGTCACATAAGTTGCTGCAGCAATTTCTGGGTTGATACCATTTGTTACACAGATTTGGTGCTAAATTTAACCCTTTTTTTATCACTCGAGAATTGATAAAAATGATCAATAATCCCTCCAAAATACCACATTAAGACACCAAGACCTTGAGGAACACCATAGAAAAAGTCAAGCTGTGATTTGGTATCAAAAACTTTTGACATTTGGAGATTTCTGCAAGAATTGCGTTTCTTTGGCGATTGGATGGCGAGCGCTTCTGTCGTGTAAACGGCTCAGAAACCCCCTTTTATTGTCAATGTAGCTAGAAAACCAATCCATCCTCTGAATGCTCTAGGTCTCTAGTTTGTGGCTGTAAAGTTTCATGAGTCTGTGATTATCCTAGAGGTCACAACAGGTCATTTTATACAGTGAGGTCAAATGAAAACTATCACTATATGAAAGGAAATATGCAGAAATATTGAAACACACCATTTTTAGAATAGGTGAAAATAATACATTTGTATACATTTATTTGAAAGACAGCAATCATCATCCTCAATTTCAGGAGTCACGTTCTCCCAGTTGAACTTTCATTCATATCAGATCAATATTTGAAGGTTATTTGTGTCAGATACAGATTTAATCAAGTAAGTATCCGCTCAGACTCAGCAAATCTTGACATCCCTAATCTGTGTCCCAGCCCACTCAAACAGTCAATATTGGATGATCTGCAAAAGCCCTGTCATGCAGGGTCTTTAGCATTAGTCATAAATTATGTTCTACATCTAGTCTGACCTTGTCTTAAACATCCAATCACCACACTACTAATACTAAAGGGTCATTCACAGGTCTACTTGGGCTGCTCTGCTACAGGGTTTGTACCCTGTGAGTCTCTTTTTGGTGTTATTGTGCTGCATGACTTGGCCTTCACTCCTCCCTACACGAGTTCTTGCAGTCATGTGGATGAAGGAATAAATGGTGATGACTACTGTGTGACCTTTTGGAAAATGGACATAGGAAATGAACAAACACTTTAAAATACAAAGCACTCAAATCCTTGAGAAGTGAGGGAAAGTGCACGCTGATAATAAACAAGAAGTTGTCACCCAAGAACGAATCTCTGCTGAAGGTTAACATCCCATTTATTTACTTCTGGCAACTTCCCTCACCAGCTTTTTTTCCAGCAAATCATTTATACTGTTTGTACTCGTTGTCTCGTTGCAGTTCGTCTCTAGTCTCATTTAAGTTGTTTTTATTAGATTACAGTATTTGTTGTCATTTCCAGAGAGGCAGTGTCTCCTCAGGCTGGTTGCGTTTCATGGAGTGCGTCTGTAGTTGATGCCCGGCTGAGTTTCTGTTGCTGAAACAAGCTCACAGTATGGGGGCTCCATGCTGGTGCAGCTCTGTTTTGTACATTTTGCATTTCACTCTCTGGTTTTGTTGATATTATGCTGTACAGTCTGTCTTGCTTTCTTTAACTTACTTTTTTTCTTATCATTTCGTTCCTTTCTCTGTTAGAACAAGTGACCTTCAGTTCAATGTTTTTTTTAAAATTTGCCCCAAAGTAAATTTTTAATTGCCCCTAACTTAATTGTTTTATTTTATTTATTAGTGGTTATCAAATAACAATGAAGACTAAAGTTAATTGTCATATTTTATCCGCCTTGCTCTCAAACTTGTGGAAAACTGTGCAATACATATAGTGGGAGTTTCGCTCACATCCTCTCGTAACGCCGCCCAACTCAACTCTTATTTCCAGGATAACTGAAATGCTCGCTTGCACTTCAGCTCATAAACTTTGTCTTTACCTGCCGCCATTTTCTCGTGAGTGCCAATCGGCACATGTGCATCTCTCGATAGATATGAGAAGGAAGCGAGATGGCTCAAGTTTCAAGTTTAGTTTATTAAAAGAGCTTATACAAACATCACAAATTGACCAAAGGGCTGTAAAATGGTAAATACAATATATATGGTGGCTCATTTCTTGGCTACTTCCATCATCGGCTCCGGAAAAAAAACATTGTGTTTTTCTTTTTTACCACTTGCCCGGTTGGGTAAGTGAGTTGCTAGATTTACTAACCTGATGTGGCATTTTACTTGCCACGGGCAAGCGGTCAATCCTTCAAAATTTCTTTTTGGACTGTCGGTCAAACAAAACAAGACTTCACCATGAGCTCTGGGACCTTGTGATGGGCGTTTTACACCATATATTTTAGAGACA
>CAKAOH010025466.1:0-11823 GCA_916701665.1 Sebastiscus tertius | reverse complement strand
ATATTTATGATTATCCTTTAGGTCCTTTATGATTTTTTAATCATATTTGCTCAATTTCTACCCACTGTAGCTCTAAGTGAGTGAATGTGATGGGTGTGATTTGATTATTCATAAATATTGGATTATTCAGGAGAGATGCATACAAAACCCTGACAGGTAGAGATGTCCGCCACCTCATCGCCAAGCTCCAGTTCATCTCTTTATGTCTATTCAGCATCTGTAGCAGCAGCTATTTCACTAGTTTTCTGGCAACCGGTTTGAACCATCAGAAAATGAAGACCAGTGAGCGGTAGATTCAGTTTTAATGTTATTCTTCTGTCCATGTGGGGAACGTGTGTCTGTCTGCATCCTAATGACGACCTGCACAGCTAGAGATCCGACCTCTAGTCCTGGGTGTCCCGGATGCCCAGCAGGGTGCAGAGTGCAGACATGTACCATGACCTCGCTCCTCACTAGGCGGTCTGGTCCATCACCTTTACTGAATGTCAAACCTGCTCTCTCATTCTTCTTGTTCTTCACTCAGGCAAAATGTGCAGCGCTATGTATACATAAATGCAGCCATTTACCATCAGGCTACAGTTTTAAATTTTTTATTTCCTGAAGATGAATAGTATATGACAGAGAGCACTACCGACATATCCTTAAACCTCATCTCCAGAAAATCTAAAGATGCCTAAACGTGATCACTAGTTATATAAACACACAACCAAATAATGAATAACAAGAGCAAATAGCCAAGAGAAAATATTAATTTACATCTATGAAAATAGAAGCACATGGTGCAGTTTACGCCGACTATTTGTCAGTTAACACTCATAAACCATTCCCTAATCTACCGTAGTGTAGATGTAGTGTAGTGTGTATAGTGTTTCCCTGGCCAATTAAAACCTTTCTTCCCTAGGGCATGTTTATATCTGCATATCTTTTGCCACATTCAGACATCTTTTTAGCTATGCCCTGCGCAAAGTGTTTCTAAATTACACATTTGAATGTTGAATTACATGTTCAGCATTGAAAACACCCCCCCCTGTGAATTTAAAAATATTAGTCTAACTTGGATATTAAATGGTAGAAACATTCACATGGATAATATGACCGAAATCGCTTGCTGCTTTATGCTCTATGTTTGGAAGCTCCTCATGAAAGAAGGGACACTAAAAGTAACCAAGATCGTAAAGTTGGCACCTGAAGTAACCACTACTGATGGTCAAGATGATGCGAGTAACACTGAACTGTGTTCACACGGGGAACAATGCAATCAGCAGAGCTCTAGAGGGATATTGTTGGAAACTCTTGGACAATCAACTTCTTCAAAAATCCACTAAAATCAATGTGTTTGGCCTTCCAACCAGTGGCGTAGGCAGAAAGTACAGTGTGGGTGGGCACAGAGAAAATCACGGGGGGCCAAGCCTGTCTAAGACCAAACATCTACTTATTTAACCATCTACTACTTTCTATATACCATATATAGGCCATTACCACAATTATACCTGCCTGAATGCACCACAGTGTATTATTCATACCTTATACAACATCATCATCAGAGATAATGTTACAGGCACCTGACATGTATACATGCATACTGTACATATCCACCTATGTCATGTCTATAAAGCAATCTGTTACATTAATCATATTTATTCCAGCATATTTGCACTCTGCACCATTTACACTACTATATTCATGTTTACAATTTACAAAAACAACCCGGCACACTGTAGGCCATGTTGTTCCTTGTATTCTTTTATATAATGTATTCATCTTCTTTCTTTACTCTTGTTCAGCTTTGTTGACCTTGTTTTTAGCTGCATTTCTATTTCCGTATGTACACTGAGAGTCAAATTCCTGGTAGCCTCTATGTATAGGCTGACTCATACCTGGCCAATCAAGCTTTGATCCAACAAGACCAACATTAAAAGCATAACAAAGAAAGCCTGACACGGCGGCCACATGTTCACACAGACGCAACAGCACCATTAATCAAGCGTATGGATCGAGGTACACCGGCACCAACATACTTAGTAACGTTAAAAAATGTCATTTTAACATAGCCTGGCACGGCGGCCACAGAAACCACACACACACACACACACACTCACACACAGATGGCAGACGCAGCAACCGAACAAACTATACCCAATAAACAATAACCTTGTCAATGATCTTACTTTTGATGATTCCAGCAGCAGGAGATGACGGGGCTCGGTGTTGAACACTGAAATGACTTCATTACAGTTTCTTTGAAAGGAGAGCAGGACAAACAGTTCAGTCTGATGTGAGGCCCTGATGCCAGTTTTTAACAACAACAGATGATAGTCTTTCACCAGTACAGCCTGTTATAGGTAGGGTGATGAGGGGCCACATAATGTCGTTATTACTTGGCACTTGCTGAGGAGAAACTGACGCAGTAAAAGGTCTTGGTTGAGAATGATGGCTGAATTATCTTCCTCCTGCTCCTCACGACGTCTTTTTGTGCCGACCTTAAAGGACCAGTGTGTAACATTTCGGGGGATCTATTGACGGAAATGGAATTTTTTATTAATAAGTACAGTATGTCACCTGAAAATAAGAATCGTTGTGTTTTTGTTAGCTTATAGTGAGCCGTTTATATCGACATAGGGAGAAGGTCCTTTCCACGGACTCCGCCATGTTTTTACAGTAGCCCTGTTAACCTTTCCTGCTTGAGCCGGAGTCGATAACGTTACTCGCTCCCGTCGCTGCTGCTCTCTCTCTCCTACTTCGCCACTCACTTCCCACGTACACACACACTCTAAGCACTCTACTCCCACAACAATTGGCTCTAGAGAGGGCCATTCGCGTTTTTGCGCCGGCCACCCTAGCAATCATACACGCTTGGCACACGGGAGAAGTTGTAATCTGCAACCTCACCGCTAGATACCGGCAGATCCTACACACTGTTCCTTTAAGCAAACTGCTTTGTTTTGCCATGATTTTTTATCTTAACCTACATTAAAAGCAGCTTGTGAAAAGTAGGCTTCTATTCCTCTGTGCAATGCACACAGGTGTTTCGGTTCAACGAGTGACCGTGTTATCTGGTGACTTTCAGCGGAATGCATCCGTGTGCTTGTAGTAACTTTTATGTAACTGGGTGGTGGAGATAATAAACACAGAGGAGTGTTTATTTAAAATTGATAAAGTATAGAATTAAAGGTTTTCTTTTTGTGTTTTCAAATAGCTGCCGTCACCATGAGCAACCACGATGCATACAGCTGAGAGACACTGGTTAACGCGGTCACTGGTTAAAGTGAAACAGCGGCTGAACACTGAGTAAAAGAGGAGGGGCTGCTTGCAATCTGCCATTTGGGAAATGCACTGCCACTCCAAATAATCTGACCTATCATGTAGCAAAAGAACAAGAATTGTTTTAATGTTATTGGTCGTAGTTGGATAATTGAAACAGCTTCATCAACTGCTGTTTACTGGATGATCAAGCAATAAAGGAAGCCTTCTGATTGGTCGGACCCAGACCCACTTAGGCCCACCCACAGCTATGCTGCTGCTCACAACCTAACGATTATAGAGCATTAAAGATTTAAATCATGCAGCTCAGTAAATGTCATCCATCTGCCCAGTAGCCCCTGGATCCTAAAATACATGAAACACCAACTTTGAACTCCGATCAATTAACATTGAAGCAAACCATTCATTTTAACTCTCATTATGTTGCACTTACTGAGTAAACAAAACAAGAAAGATGCACACATTCAGAGCTAACACTTCTCCGCTGTGAAAGCAAATGGATTCATTTATCAAAAACAAACCTCTTTGCTTGAATGGAAGCCTAAATCCGCCCTGCTCTCCGTAGCCTCTTTTGTTCTAGTCAACGTGCCCCTCTATTGACGGACACGTCTTTAATTTAAGTGGCTCTGATAATGTGTTTCCAGTAATCCTTAAAGCTTTCAGTTTACCGTTCCTCTTGTTCAGGCACTATTTAAATTCGTGGACTCTTTATACACCTACACATCTGTACTGTAAACTACATTTTTACACAATATCCAATGAACATATTCTTTGAATTGTGGCCAAGAACTGCTTACACTTGTTCCTTTATTGTCTGAATAAGAAATGCCAGTAACTCTTAGTGACTTGTAAATTACATTAAATCATAAAAGGACAATTTGCTGTTACAAGATACTAAGGTTGACAGTTGATTCAATTATTTAATCGTGATTAATCGCATGATTGTCCATAGTTAATAGCGATTAATTGCAAATTAATCACACGTTTTTTATCTGTTCAAAATGTACTTAAGCATTTAATACTCTTATCAACATGGGAGTAGACAAATATGCTTGCTTTATGCAAATGTATGTACATATATTATGAAAATGGCCATGCCAGTTTTTCCTCTCCAAAATTTAGCGTAACTTTGGAGTGCTATTTAGCCTCCTTCCCGACATGGTTCCAATGGGACCAATGGATTCCTTAGGTTTTCTAGTTTCATATGATCTTCATTTGATCTTCACTCTAGCTTTAAAACTGAGCCCGCTACAACCTTAAATCGCGATTTGCTTTAATACGTTAAAGAAATTAGTGGCGTTAACGCTTTATTATCGCGTTAGCCTGTAACTGTGCTCTGTAATAAATTCTGTTTAATCACAAAAGGACACTTTGCTGTTACAAGATACATGTTAATATAATCAGAGTACTGTAGCTATACAAGAAACCTACAAGAAACCTGTCACAATGTTCCATAAATATGTGCTCTTCTGTATGAGTTGGAACATTCAAGGACGTTGCTCTTGTCAAAGTATTTTGCCTTTGAAAGCTGTGGAAAAACATTACACTGTCACCTTGCTCTGACATTTAAAGATCGGCCGGTTAAGGATGAAATTGATGAGAATCATAATTTAAGACTCACAGAAGCCGCAGCTGATATACTGCTGGTCTTATTTTGATGAATCGGGGCAGAAGGGTGCCTGTTGCTGGAGGGGTTCCTGCATTATTCATGAGGGATACCAAGTTTTTTTTGTTGCTTTTTGTCCTTTTGTTAATGTTCTTCATGATGGCACAGTCAACCTACAACAGACACGCCAGAGTCTGTCTGGGAATTATATCTTTGCACTAGAGCTGCAACGATTAATCGATTAGTTTCAACCAATAAATTAATCGGCAATTATTTTGATAATTGATTAATTGGTTTAAGGAAAAAAGTGAAAAATTCTCTAATTCCTGTGAATATTTTCTGATTTCTTTACTCCTCTATGACAGTAAACTGAATATCTTTGAGTCGTGGACGAAACAAGACATTTGAGGACGTCATCTTTGACTTTGGGAAACACTGATTGACATTTTTCACCATTTTCTGACATTTTATAGACTAAACATCTCAATAATTAATCAAAAAAAGAATTGACATATTAATCGACAATGAAAATAATCGTTAGTTGCAGCCCTTCTTTACGCCCAATCAATCATCTTGCTCTGCAGCAATGTACATCTAAAATCTTAACAAATTGCTCCCTGTGGGTTTTCCTCTTCCTCCTCTTCCATTCATCTTCAACAACTATAACTTTGTATGCTTCAGCTTTTCTGGGTGTATCTGAAACATCCACGAACATGTTTACATACATCCAGTATTTCTCTCCCTCACACACACACACACACACAAGTTGACTCATACTGCATCGAATCAAACAAACTCTGTTTGCCTCATTCTGTCGACTGACATTGATTTTCACAAAGGATGAAAAGATGAAAGGGAATTTTTAAGCCGACAGTTTGAGCCGAAGATGAGAGACAAGTGAGAGGAAGAACAACCTGTAGGCTACAGCTCCCATCGTAAAGCTCCTGTAAATGTAAATGGTAAATGTTGGTTTTCATGTCATGTTTGCATACATGCAGCGGTGGAACTAAGTATTTACTCAAGTACTGTACTCCAGTACACATTTTAGATACTTGTATTTGACTTGCTTTTCACATTTTTGTATACAGAACATATGAAGAGCTTATGAAATATGGTGTTTTGTTAAAGATTAAACTACCCATATCCACCTTCTGCCTACCTTCTCATATCCAATCAATCAATCAATTAATTGAATAATAATCAACAGTAATCTATAATGAAAACAATCATTAGCTGTGGCTCTATACAACAATAAGCTGCACCTTAGCCAATTACAGCAGTAAAATACTGCTTTTTATATATTATTAGTACTAGTAATAGTACTTTTCAAAAACAGAGTTACAAAGTGCTGTAAAAACATAAAACAGAACAAAGCAGTGAAAGACATGGATGGAAGTTAATTTAAAAACAAACAGACAATGAAACAAGTGAAAACCCAAATATAAAGACCTTGGAATCAAGAATTTAAATCTGCTTTACACCAGTGTGTTTTGAGGAGTGATTCAGCACGCCTCATCTCCTCAGGCAACAACAAATGCACCGCCACCTTTAGTTTTCAGTGAGGATCTCAGGCAGCGTGTTTGGTCATAAGGGGAGAGCAGCACGGAGATGGTCGTGTCAAGAAGGTAACCCCCAAGTTGAGAAAACTCTCGCAAGACTTGCTGTCCGACGACCTATCCTAACCTTAACCATCTCGCAAGTGTTTCGGTTACCTTCTAGACACGACCCTCGGAGATATAAGAGGTGTCAAACTATACAGGGCCTTAAAAGTGATTAAAAGTAGGTAGCCAATGTAAAGAAGCTAAAATAGGTGTAATATGGTCATCAACGTAACATAATTGTGATTGGCCCTGGTGCAAATTTTTTTTCTTGGGCATTTTCTTTTTTCATTAAACACAAGCACACTTGCTCAATTGCTCATTCACACACACACACACGTACGTGCACACACAACCACTCCAAACAATTGCAAAGCAGACAATTGCTATGCAACCATGGAGATGCTCACCATGCAACTCCCATCCTGCAAACCAGCCTCAGATCAGCACCACGGACAGCATCCGGACTCAGCAGCCCATTGTTCTCACAGACACAGATTTCAGTAGGTGCACATATTCCAACATACGCGATGTAACAATTACAGTGCTATAGATTTAAATCCCTGATCCCAGTATGTGGTTTGTTTACATGACGTAACAGAAGTGCATATAAAAGATTCAGCTTTGGGCCCCGGTGCGTTGCACTGGTTGCATCGCCGATTTTTACGTCAATGAATATGGTCACATTTTTTAGAACCAGTTAAGAGCTGCAACACTTTGTATGAGTTGGAGGCGATGGACAGACTTTTGGGAGACGTGTACAGGGAGTTGATAGTCAAGACATGATGAGATAAATGTGTGAAGAACCTTGATGCAAATTATTTGATTTTGGTGATATTCCGTACTTGATAAAAACCGGAGGTCTGGAGATCTGAGTCGAACTTTACGGCAAGATTTCTGTCTTTAAATTGGAAGCCAGTGGTCGTTATCAATCTGAGCCCAACATGATGATATGATATATAGTAGTTTAACAGTCACAGGGGGCATTTTTATGCGTTGAGACTACTTTTCCTTTTACTACTCATACTTTCAGTACACGACTTTTACTTATACCAGAGTATCTTATAGTGTGATATTAGTACTTTTACTTTAGTACATGATCTGAATACTTCTCCCACCACTGCAGAGATCATGGACTTGTGTTATTCTTTGTCTATTTATGGCCACTAAGGCCATCATCTCTGTGTTTGCCTTTGGCTGAAGATAAACAGAATGGTGGACAATAGCAAGACAAATCACGGTTTACCTTATACAGTAATGATTAATGAGTTCTCCCATCGATTCCCCTGAAAGACTCTCCCGCTGCTGTGCTGGAGGAGGATCGATGCCATGCCACTGTTGCACAGCAGGAAATCCATACAGCATTCTGCTGAAGAAATGTGAACAGGCCAATTTATTGCTTTCCTGCCACATGTATGCTGTAAGGTAGAGCAAAATGGCCTGTCTTCTACCTCAGAAAAAAGTCATCTAGCTTCTGTGCAGGGACTGACAGACTGTGACAAATGGGCAAGGAGTTCTCCCTCACTGACTGACAGTTTTGAACAATAAACCCATCCAGTCAGGCTATGTCAGCCAAATGTAATACCGTTTTCAAAAAGCATTGTTTTCTGTTTTGAAGATGTTGATGGGTATTTAATAATCTGGCACACTGCTCTACATTTCTTATTTTTCTAGTTATATTAAGAGAGTTGGTCTCTACAGTTGGTGGGAATACACACTTTGTAGTTGATTCACTGTTCATGTAGGCTGTAATATTGACAGCGCTCTGAACATCTAACAATTTAATCCAGGTGGGATGATTTTAAAACAGCTTGAAGTGTTTTAACACACAGCAGCGTTTCTGACTATAAAACCAGTGTGTGTCATTGTTGTTTTTATTATTTGTGTGTGGGGGATTTATCTGCGGTATAATGACAAAGCTACAGTATAAGTCAAACTGCATTCTTACCAAGGTAGTGAATACGAATCTAAACCTGACTGAACAACAATTAAAGCTGCAGTAGGCAGAAGGTTTTTGGCATCATTTGGCAAAAAAATCCATAATAACCTTTCAGCATATTGTAATTCAAGTGTTCTGAGAGAAAACTAGACTTCTGCACCTCCTCATGGCTCTGTTTTCAGGCTTTAAAAAATCTCTCCTGTGACGGGAGACTTTGACCAATCACAGGTCATTTCAGAGAGAGAGAGAGTGTTCCTATTGGCTGTTCATTCAATGGAGGCAGCTGTCAATCACTGGATCAAACTGAATCAAATATGAATCAATATTCTGTTACTGTAATGTCTATTTCTCGCCTCAAATGTTTTCAGAAACATCTTGTAGTGTACTGTTTAGCTGTAAAATAAGAAGGTTTGCTGCGGCTGGTGGGCGGTGATTGGTATTTCCTCAACTGATATCAACATGGCTGCCGGGTCACAAACTTTCTCATTTTACAGCTAAACAGTACACTACAAGATGTTTCTGAAAACATTTGAGGTGAGAAATAGGCATTACAGTAACAGAATATTGATTCATATTTTCTCAGCGCTGCCTAGTTTGACCATTTGATCAGAGTTCACGAGTGATTGATAGCTGTTCAGAGACGGCAAGGCTCCAGCTCGGCTCTGATTGGTTGTTTTCCTCCGGTCTGTGAAATCTTGCAGATGCCATTAGGAGCACCGGAGGACACCGAGGCACATGATTGTTTTCAGATTACGTGTCTCATGCACTACGGTCAGGATATAGTGACCGTTTTATAAAAATATATTTCTTTAATGATATTTTTTGCTCCATTTCTAGCCACTGCAGCTTTAAGACACACGGAATCTGCTTAGAAAGTAGATGGGGAGAGTGGGAGCAGCATTTCAAGTCACCCACTAGTCTCTATAATTACAGACACCTACACATAATTGACCATTATTGGTGCCGGAGTGTGACTTCATTATATCAACCAGCTGTGCAGCTCTGTCTCTCCCGTAAAGACGCAGGTTCCCTGTCATCACAAATCTCTAGTTTTAAGCCTGCTTATAAAGGCTCCTCTAGAGCTAATAACTTTATTTGTTCCCATTTCTATACAAACATCTCTCTTATCTTATTCGGGGTTACAGTAAAGTTATTTACTTGTGGGAAATGCAATAATGAAAAAGATAGCTCTGTCTTTCCTTATATTAGGGTATATATTTTATTAATGTTTTTTCTGTTTTGTTTTATCCCTGCTCAACTAATCCCTTTATTTCAGCCTTTTTGTTTCTGCGCATATAAATAATGCCATAATGATATACAGTGCAGATAAATCACCAGACGAGAGCAGAAAGAAAACAAGCGCTTAAAGATATAAATATTAAATTGCAGTATAGTACAATCCTCATAAACATCCAGATGAGTTTGTTCTACAGCTTTGTGTCCTGCTGACATACTTTAACAGGCATTAGCAAAATAAATAATTGCAAATGAAAATTTTCCCACAGTAAACTATGGAGGACGGAACCTGCAAAAATCTGAAATAAATTAATAAATAAATAAATGCCTCAATAAATTAGTAAATATGTCATTAAATGTAGAAAAGTAATATTAAAATAAATGAAGACATTAATGAATTGATCAAATGTGACATAAATTGATATTTCTGTTTTGATTTGCTTGTTCAATTATTTATCTTTTTATTAATTCCCTTATTTATTTACTCCCGTTACATTTTCCCTTTTTTATGTATTTATGTTTTTATTAATTTTTAAATGTATTTATTTTTGCATTTACTTTTAATTTGTTTATTTTTGCAATTAATTTGAATTTGTTATATTTATTTAAAATGTATTTATTTATTTATTTATGCACGATTTTCACTTAGCATTTGACACGTAATTTCTTAACCCAAACTGGCTGTCACTCAATGTGTGCTACCATGGGGTCAATTAATTAATGACTACATTTATTTTTATTATAATTTTTGCTATATTTAGTGACATTTATTTATGTATCGAGTCATTTGTTTAGGTAGTTTTTTTAGGCAGGTTCCGTCCTCCATAGTAAAACAACATATTTGTCACAGTATTGTCTTCTATAATTTCCTTTTTCGATGTCTTTGTGTTGAGCTGTTCCTCTGTCAGTGAAACAGCCTGTTGGTGGTGTCATAAATCGGAGAAATGGAGGCGCTCTGAGCCATTATAAACAGGAAACTTGTTTGGTATTCTGTGGCGCTGCCAGAGATCCCATTTCATGCAACAGCTTTATTGCCAGATAGAAGCACTAGACTGGCCCCGATCATTTCCCTCTTCCAATAATAGTAAGCAGTAATGTCTAGCAGCCAACTTTGCACTCTCCCAAAGACGGGTCTGGATATTATCAGAAGGACGCTATTTGTTTTTCCTTTTGCCACTGATTTGTTCTTTGATAGCTTTTGCCTCCGTAGTTCACAGCATCCTGGAATCCATTATCCTTCAGGTATCAGCGCCCCGGCAGAGACGGAGCACGTTATCAAAAATTCCTCCGCTTTCATTACATTCTTGTTTGCCGGGACGAGGCGAGGCGAGAGCATTATCACATTTTCACATTTTCACATATTTCCTCAAGTTCAAAAAAATCCCTCCGTCTTCACGTTCACAGCTGGAAAATGAGTGGATATGAGGTTTCAGGCGAGTCATCAGCTCCTCTGTGAGAGAGAGAGCAAGTCAGATTTCAATTTATGTGAGATAGGCTGTGGAGAGGTTTAGAGGAGCTGTATTGGGCATCTGTGAAACATGAGCAGCAGCAATTCATTATCTTAATAGCTGAGACCTGGAACGGTGAGTGGGAACAATGTGAAGCTGCAGACCGTGATTGTGCAGTCTGAGCCACTGACCGCATGGAAGCTAATGCTTTCTCTCTTTTCTCAATACTGTGGCTTGTTTGTTCATTAGTAGTTTAATTTGGATGAGAAGAATGGGGAAATAAAGAAAACTCATACCTGAAAACATCCCATCTTCAGAATCATAATCAGAAATACTATATTGATCCCCGAGAGGGAAATTGAGGTGTTACAGTTGCTCTTATACACTCACCGGCCACTTTATTAGGTACACCTTGCTAGTACCGGGTGGTCTTCTGCTGCTGTAGCCCATCTGCTTCAAGGTTGGACGTGTTGTGCGTTCAGAGATGGTATTCTGCATACCTTGGTTGTAACGAGTGGTTATTTGAGTTACTGTTGCCTTTCTATCATCTCCAACCACTCTGCCCATTCTCCTCTGACCTCTGACATCAACAAGGCATTTTCGTCCACACAACTGCCGCTCACTGGATATGTTCTCTTGTTCGGACCATTCTCTGTAAACCCTAGAGATGGTTGTGCGTGAAAATCCCAGTAGATCAGCAGTTTTTGAAATACTCAGACCAGCCCGTCTGGCACC
>CAKAOH010025460.1:0-22247 GCA_916701665.1 Sebastiscus tertius | reverse complement strand
GATTTATAGAACATGTTTTTCCTAAAAATATGGCGAAAATACGACAGTAAAAAGAGATATCCAAAAGTTCCCAATGTCAAAACAAAATGAAACAATAATTTTGAACCTGACTTTATCCAATGTTCAGATTTCTGTTGTGGAAATATATTCAAATTAGCTAAAATATTTAATAAGGTAATGCCTCATTTGCATATTTAAACATAACATTTCAGAAAACGTTTAAAACAAAAAGGAACCCGTCTTAATGTCAGTAATCAACCGAGGAAGTTTCATGCTGATATCTGTCAGTTCAAACTTTTATTCACCTGTAGTGTCTCTTTCTCTGGTTCTCTCTCTTCCCCTCCATCTCGCCCCGTGGTTACCATGGTGATAGTCCCGGTTAATGTACACTCGGGTACCTCAGCATCTCTCTGCAGTACAAACAGGACTTCAGGCTGCCTCGTCTGTCCAGATCTCTATCTGTCTCACACATCACACAGTCGACTGTATATCCTCCCACTCAGGTGTCTGTGTGTGTACGCTCCTTATCAACGGCTGTGCCCGAGTGTGTGTGTGTGTGTGTGTGTGTGTGTGTGTGTGTGTGTGTGTGTGTGTGTGTGTGTGTGTGTGTGTGTGTGTGTGTGTGTGTGTGTGCGCGCACATGAATGCAAACTAAGTGGTCTCCCCTTCCCCGTCTTTTTAACTTTGTACAGTGTACTGTATGTATTTTTGATGTATTAATAGACTGTTTGTACTCATTCTCTCTCTGCAGGTACCAACAGTAAGCATGTGGATCTGAAGCTGAAGAAGCTGGTGGAGGTCAGCCCAAGAAGAGTCACCTCCCCTTCATCCCCGTCCTCCACCTCCTCCTCATCCTCACCCACTGCCTCCTCCAGCTCCCCAGTCAGCCCTGCAGAAGGACTGGAGGTACGCACTAACACCCACTGGGTGTCTGCATTTCCTCTCTCTCTCTCTTCCTTTTATCTCTCTCTGTATTTTTCCGTCTCTCCGCACCATCAAAGGGTCAGTCCAATCAATCAGGTCCGATTGACCCCGGGTTGTCAGCCGGCTGACCCTGTTACACATCATACAGTCGGACCACTTCATGTAAGACCGTAGCTTATCCCTCCGGTGTCCGTATGAGTCTGTCTAAAGCCAGCAGCCACTCACACGCCAGCATCATAACGCTCTACATAACCTGTAGCCGTCCTCTTCTATCGACTCTGACCTTTTCACACAGCTGATGGAGGAGGCTGCATGTGTCCGTCTTCTGATGTGAATATTGAGTCAACAACAAGTAGTCGGCCAGTCTTAACATCTGTTTAATTGATTTTGAATGTCAAGTGGAATAAGGTGTGTGTGTGTGTCTATGTGTGTGTCTGTGTGTGTGTGTGTGTGTGAATGTGTCTATGTGTGTGTGTGTGTATGTGTGTGTGTGTGTGTGTGTGTGTGTGTCTCGATACAAGTGAAGCCCTCTGTGCTTATGGCGACGCAGGATGTCTTTGATCATCGATTCACATAAACACCCTCTCGTGTTCAAAGACTAAAAGGCTCCGGCTGCTTCCACACTAACACCTTTTAAAACGGAGACCATCTCCGTGCACCACGAGCACTTCACAAATAATAATAATAATATAATATATAACCAACACGCCTGGAAACGCATATCACATGACCGCTCACGTGCACTGGGCATGCGCGTACTGGTGTAAACAGGAAGCAGATTTGTCTACTCTGTGGTTGGTTGCTTAGTTACAGAAGATACAACAAAGTGTTGTTGATTTTCAGATCATCTTTCCTCAAACAGAGTTTTATTTTTTAAGGCTGTTACTGGGTTACTATATCAACTTAGATCTCTCTCTCACACACATCAAATTCACTTTAAAATGAACACTTACAAATCACAGTTGAACTACATCAGGGGTCAAGACATTTGGTCAACACACATCTGACTCGTGTCCTCTCTGCCGGCTGGAATCGAACCCGTGACGTTGTGGTTATACGGCGTGCTCTGTAAGTCTATTTAATTTGTAACGGTGTTGTTAGGGATGGGATTTGGTAACATTTATATTGATACCGATCACATTATCGATTCTGTTCATCAGTCCGATTCTTTAGCGATTTTCTTTGTGGAAAAAAAGTAGTCTTTTCAGCATTAACACAGCCGTTATAATATCTGAGTCTGAACACAGTGTAGAAGATCTGCCCAATAACCTAAAGGGAGAGAGGACGCAGCGAGCACCAAGTCCACAGCCCCCGGAAAGCAGCGAGGGATGCTGTAAAGCTCACGGCCGGAGCCACGAGCCGCCTTCACTCCGGGCCTCTCCAAGCCGACGTAGTCGTGGCGCACCGCGCGGAGGAAACGAGCGAGGTCCCACGAGGGGATCCTGCCACAGCGAGCGGCTGCCCCTGACCTGCCAAGTTGAATCCCTGCACAGAATGTACGGACCCTGAGTGTAAAAACATTCATTCAGTTCATTATGAAACTGTGGTGCGCATGCATCTAGCTTATGAATGGGAAACCCTGCTCCTTCTGGTTGCAAGTTTCCAGCAGTGTTGACGCAGTTTATCGTCATGACGAATGAGTTTATCATCATGACAAATGAGTTTATCATCATGACAAATGAGTTTATCGTCATGAGGAATGAGTTTATCATCATGACGACTGAGTTTATCATCATGAGGAATGAGTTTATCGTCATGAGGAATGAGTTTATCGTCATGAGGAATGAGTTTATCGTCATGACGACTGAGTTTTTGCAGCGCACAACTGTCAGAAAAACACACCAGCATGGATGAAAGAAACACGATAACCTCGGAGGCGATGGATCGGACAATTTGGAACCGGTTTCTCGATTCCCATCCCTGGATGTTACATGTAATATTCAGCCATCATTTGTACTCAGCTGCTCCTCTAATGTACCTCCATATTGGCGCCGTTTATTGTCACCAACGGGATATAAATGAATATAACAACACAAAACTACTAAAACAAATCAAAGCTTTTTTTACGAGTAATGTTTGCACATGTACAGAATCTGTTTGTGCAGTTGTGTGACTTCTTCTGTCCTCTAAATAAAGGATAAACTGTCTTCTTGTCCCAGGAGGATTGGGCATCCTAAAAGTCCTTCAGGCGGGTGGAACGACCTGCAGGAACATCACACACACACACACACACACACACACTCTCTCTCTCTCTCTCATTAGTGATTGTGTGTATGCGCAGCCTCGGTAGCGCACGATAAGGGCATGCGACGCTCAGCAGACTGCAACGTTAGTCACGCAGCCCCCTGCACGCACATTCAGACTCACACACACCAAAAGCACTGAATCACCACCGCCACCGCGATGATAGCAGCGATAAGAGATAAAGAGGAAGGGAGGGGACACCCCAATATCTGCCTGTCCCAGAGAGGAAACGGGAGACAGAGGGGGAGCCAAGTGGCCAGCTGCTCTCTCTGTGTGACTGGGAGAGAAAGACCTTGTGGAGTTAGTTTTTAAGAAGGTGTTGGAGGCCAGTAGAGGTGTTGTCTTCGGTGTTGTCTTCGTGTTGTCTTCGTGTTGTCTTTAACCTCTGGTTGGAGGCCAGTAGAGGTGTTGTCTTCGGTGTTGTCTTCGGTGTTGTCTTCGTGTTGTCTTTAACCTCTGGTTGGAGGCCAGTAGAGGTGTTGTCTTCGGTGTTGTCTTCGTGTTGTCCTTAACCTCTGGTTGGAGGCCAGTGAACGTGTCAGATCCACACCAGTTCAACAATAAGTAATAATTGGGTGGACAGCCTCAGCGTCCTAATCAGTCTCTCCGGGGATTTACTCCCTTCTGCTAAATCAACAGTTCCTGTAGATATGTGCAGCGGTTTGCAGTTTTTCACCATCAACCCACTGAAATGTATACAAAAAAAACACAAATCCTTCTCCTGAAAATATGACAAGGACAGCAACATTAATCCAATAAATCCTTTGACATCCAATTATCAGTGTTTGTTACTCTTTGTCCTGCAAACAAACATATGAAATATTCATAAGATCCCTTGATGGACTACTGTTCAACTTATGGTGCTGTGAGCTCTTTGTTGAGTGAGAATGAGAGGCAATCTCTGAACCCTGATATCCTTTAACCAACAAAACTTGCACGTATATGCAGGTTTTTTTTAACCTTCCTGTTGTCCTCTGGTCAAATTTGACCCGTTTCCAAATTGCATTATATCATAAATATGGATTTCTTTCATCTAATTGCCCCAAAATAACATGGATGGTTCTGTCGGTCTGTTATACATAGCAAGGGTCTGTTATACATAGCAAGGGTCTGTTATACATAGCAAGGGTCTGTTATACATAGCAACGGTTTGTTATACATAGCAAGGGTCTGTTATATATAGCAAGGGTCTGTTATACATAGCAAGGGTCTGTTATACATAGCAAGGGTCTGTTATACATAGCAAGGGTCTGTTATACATAGCAACTGTCTGTTATACATAGCAACAGTCTGTTATAAAGAAATAACAGACTGTAGATCACCGTGATTGACCAATCAGAATCGAGTATTCAACAAAGCCGTGTAATAATTCCTGATAATGAACCCCTCGTCGGGCATTATAGGCAACCGAGGAAGTCGAGGATGGCCTCAGTTTTTAAGTTACGTTCCGATCCGTTCACACATTGGCAATATAAAGTGGTTAATACATGTAAAATGTTCCATGTAGTACCTTTAAAGTACTGTCTTTACTTTGTATTCCTTTAATGAAAGGTGTCTATGTATACAATTGACATTTTGAATGAATACATTGCCACCACCACACATAATGAAAGGAGGATGACCCTCGTGGTTCTCTGATAAGAGAGTTTTTAAATGCTGCCGTCCCAGTTTATAAGATGTTGTGACGTAAGCAGCACCCGACTCACTCGGAGGAAGCTCAGCTGTCTTAGTTTGATATTCAGTTTTATTCCCCTGTAGAAGAGACTTTTATGTGAAAATACTCGCTCTTCTCTTTGCCCGCCTCTGACTCAGCAATCTCTGAGAGACAAGTTTGTTTATTCACGTTCTTCACAAAGTGTCACTTGGGACTGCTATAATTTGATAATGCTGACGGAAGCCAAACATTCATTTGACACTGAACAACACGTTGTTGTGATCGTCACTTTTCACTGGAAGATGGAGAGATTCAGTTTAGTTTGATTTAGGAAGTAAAGGGCAAGTCTTTTATCTGCTCCTCCTCACTTCTCCTGCGATCAGTAATTGAAATCTACTCTCTGCTCTTCTGCTTTTCCTCGGTGCTTCTCTCACACATCCCAGCTCTACAGCCTTTATGTTTTAAAATGTTTAATTGGGCATTTTGTCTGCAGGACTTCATAAATAAATTTGACAGCAGGTTTTAAGAGGCTGGTAGAAGCTGACGGACTAATAGACGAAACAAAGCGAGAACAGACTAATTGCTGGCGTTGTGTTTGAAAGTCAATAATCTGAAGCTAAACTAACAACTCCCCGTCTCCGGCGCGCTCCCCGCCCACGCCGTCTCTATTAGTTCTCCTCGCTCTGCACACCCTGCTAGACTATCTCCCTCCCGTCTCAAGCAGTGGAACATGTTTTGCCCTAATTGTCGACTTTATTACACGTTTCGCCGTCTTATTAACGTTGCCACGGCGTCAATCTCAGCCGGAGTCAGTTTCTTTTCCACTCGGCTTGACATATTTGGAGGCCCCCCGGTAATAAAGCATTTCTGCACGCTGTTTTTTGATAGTGGAAGAAGCGAGCGTGTAGCTTTTTAACACATGTTCGCTTTGAAAACAATAGCGTTTTTTTTGCATTTTGCATAATCTGAATATATTTTCTGGCTGGAGGTTTTGTTGAAAGTCAAGTTAATTGCCTGCTTTTTGTCTCTCTCATGAGTGAGGGAGAGAATGAGAGAGAGACTGTGTGTGTGTCTAACATATCAACTTCTACCAGATTTATCTCATGGCCTGTCAGTAAGCGTGTTTGCACACACACGTGTGTTTACATGTGCACTAATGGGGTGCGTGTGCGTGCGTGTCTGTTTTTGGTCACAATAATCAGAGCAGCTGTGAAATCCTGAAGCGGCTGCCTAATAGAAGCCTGAGAGCAGATCTAAGTGGCTGGTAGAGGCTGACGGGATAATAGAGGAGACGTGGAGAGGCTGCAGACTAATCGCTGACGCTGGTTTTTACACTCCGTTGTAATTTGACGTTAACATTGATGAAACACTGATCCACATTTTTCACCGTTTTCTGACATTTTAAAGACAAACAACTAATCGATTACTAGAGGGAATAATCCACAGGTTAATCAACAGTGGAAATAATCGTTAGTTGCAGTCAACCTTTCATCCATCGCTCCACATCTCTGAGTTTTACATGTTGATCTGAAACGTCCTGTCTGTACATGTAGACTATTTCCTCTCTTACATTGCACAATCTGTGACTTGTGCTTCCCTTTTTGCATAATATCCTGACCCTCTTTTGTGCTCCAAGCTCAACTTCAATCACTAGAGTAACACTATTATATTCCTGTGATATGCAGCATCCTCAGTAAGCGACACATTCTCTCTGCGTTTCACAGAATAACGCCGAGGAGTTGCGAGCAGAGCGGCTGCGCAGAGCGACTGAGAGGTTGCGCAGCCCGGTAGTCTTCAACAAGGATTCTGCAGTCAGGAAAACACAGCTGAAGTCCTTCAGCCAGTATGTGGAGAGCAGACCAGGTGGGGGACGATGCAACACAAACACACACACACACACACACAATGCATACAGTATTTACACAGGGAGGTACTGTATGTTTGCACACAGCAACACTTGACTGACTTATTCACACCTGAGAGCAGGTAACAAGGGGACAAGGGGGTGTGGGAGGGGGTGCTCAATAATGATTCACTTGTTCTTCTTTGTTTACTTTCCTCTGTTACTTCAAACCACAGTCAACAATTCAACTCCAAGATATCAAGTGCTACAAAAAAATACTGAAAACTTCAGTTTTTAACACATATTTCAAGATTTCAAGCCAAACACCGTACAGAACACCGTACAGAACACCGTACAGAACACCGTACAGAACACCGTACAGAACACCGTACAGAACACCGTACAGAACACCGTACAGAACACCGTACAGAACACCGTACAGAACACCGTACAGAACACCGTACAGAACACCGTACAGAACACCGTGAAGAACAGCGTACATCCACAAAGAAAGCAGAAAGGCTTTCTATGCTTAGGCTGAATTCACAGCAGATCAGGCGTTCAGCGATTCGGTATTGGAGAGTCACTTTAACGGCCCATTGAATGCGACGCTTGGCGTCTTTTGTTCCCTCATGTCTGGGTTGTACAGCTCTGTGATTTGCCACCACAGCGTGACATCAGGTTGCGTTTCTCCAAAAGTTGATTCAGTTTCTACTTTTCCCGAAAACTTGCTTTCCGCGAGGACGGCCTCACGGACGTGAGCTGACTTCGAATCATGACGAGAAAACCTTTAGATCTTTTATACTCCGTGCAGGTTTCTCCTCCCGGCAAACCGACATTCTCAAAGTTCTCAGTTAGAGAAATTTGGGTGTGTGCTGACGGGCGAAAACCTGACGCACGGAACCCCCGTAAAGGGCCGTGTCTGATAGCGTGACGCCACTTTGGCCGCGCAGACACTCGCGACACGATGCGGCAATCATTAATCAGACTTTACTCCTCAGCTCGGTCGCTGAAAGAACTGAAAGCTCACACTCGTGCTGTGTTCACACTCCGAGCAACACAGCTACAGCCTACAATTCACTTTCAATACAAGCCGGTTATATGAAGCTACAAACCGATGCCCGACACTGAGTGACGTCGCTGAGTGACGCGCTACAAATAAAGTGAAGCTGGTCTCATAAGGACATAACGACGTCATCAGGCGCCGGAGCAACACTTCAACGGCGACTTGGTGATGATGTAGCTGGCCACGCTGGCCAGCTACAGAGTGATAACAAGGATAATAAAACTAGTAATAAGTCTGGTGATCATTTATTTGTGGTGTAGAGGAGCTCTTCATCCTCACCGACTCCTCTAACCACCCGGCACTCTGAACATGTTAAACAACATTTAGATCAATAAGACAACTCAAATAAATCTCACTTCCTCCATTCATCTTTCCCTCTCTCACTCCTTCATCCCTCCAGAGGTGAAGAGGCAGAAGTCTGTTCCTGAGGATCTGAAGAAGGCCGAGGAGGACAGAGGTTCACCGACGGACCTCGATATCCGCCGACCGTTCGAAGAGGAGGTTTGTCATTTTCGTCCTTGTGTTTGCAGAAGGTTTTACTGTGATCAGTAACAACTCTTGATCCTGCAGCTGCAGCGTTTACGACGCTTTTGTGGTGAGCTTGACGAGGTGAAATATGGGAGTGAGGCGGGAGGTTGTGTCCTTTAATATCTCCTACGTTTAGTTAGTCAGCTTTCTTTCTGTCTCTCCTGTCTTGTCGTCACCTCGTCCACCTCTCTCATCCTCACACACACATACTGTCCTCTCCTCTATAGTATTGATCTAACAGATTATAATTATAACAATAGGAGATATCGGCTGCCATTTAGAGGTGTGTGTGTAAAGGAGTCCTACGTGTCCTTCAAGGGTACTCTCTCTCCTCAGCCTGTGTTTGAACTTGTGTGAACAAAGAGTGTGTCTATAAGAGTGCTATTGTGTGTGTGTGTGTGTGTGTGTGTGTGTGTGTGTGTGTGTGTGTGTGTGTGTGTGTGTGTGTGTGTGTGTGTGTGTGTGTGTGTGTGTGTGTGCGCCACTGGAGACCACGGGGTGAATCTGTCTTCGCAAGCAGCCCTCGACCCGGCACCCTCCACCCCAGTCCCACACACACACACACCTCCACCCTCCTCCTCCTCCTCCCAGCGCCGGGCCCCAGGGTTAATGGGTGTTCAACCTTTCCATTATCCCGATCAGCCAAGAATTACCTGCTGAATGATGTTTGCATTAATATAATATATATGGTAATTTCCCTCCTCTTAATTACGGCTGGGCCGAGCGCGGCAAGGGGAGTGGGCTGATCATGTGTAAAATTGATTTGCCAAGGAAAAATATGGTGATAGAGCGAGAGCGCGCGAGGAGGAGGAGGAGGGAGAGGAGGAGGGAGAGGAGGAGGGAGAGGAAGGCTGCTGGGAATCAACACATGCACAAATCACACGTGCGCAGAGCCACACAGACGCACACGCTGCTAGAGAGAGAGTACAGGGAAAAGTGCTGGCCTGGGTGGAATGGCTGCTCACTAGTTCTCCTTCCCATTAAGGAAAACGAAGTGCATCAGCAGTAAAATGGAGATATTTCTCTGGATGCATCCTCAGTGCTGAATTTGAATAAACATTTTTTTTTTTTTCTCACTCACTCACTCAGAGGAGTTTCTCTGGAGAATAGCAAGCAGTCAGGAGACAGAGGTGAAGAGGGGTCAGAGATGGAGGGTGTGTGAAGTGCATATGGTTATTTATAGAGTGTGTGTCTGAGTATGTATAGTGATGGAGCGGCTGCTGTTTGTGTGTGGAAGAAGTTTGAAGACTTATCTGAAATGGCACAGAGTGTGTGTGTGTGTGTGTGTGCGTGCGTGCGTGCGTGCGTGCGTGCGTGCGTGCGTGCGTGTGTGGTTTAGTTTAAGGGACTATGGTGGGTTAACACTACACTGCAAAAAATGAATGTTAAAGACAGCTTGTTACTTGATTTATGTGACATCTGTTCGGTTTAGTGAAGCCTCTCCTGCGTTTCCTCTACCTGCCTCTCTCGTAAATATTGAGAACAGGAACAGGAAACTATTATAAACCTGCAGGTTGTGAATATTTGATTTACATTCAAATACTTGCACATTTCCTTTTTTTTAATTAAAGTGCACAGGAACACTAATGAATTAACCAAGTTAGCAGTTAAAGGTGAAAGCCCAAAGTTCAGTGAGAGATGACTATAACGCAGAGTAGAGCTGCAACTAACGGTGATTTTCATCCATTAATCTGTTGATTATTTTCTTGATTAGTTATTTGGTCTATAAAATGTCTGAAAAATGTGTTTCTCAGAGCCCAAGATGACGTCCTCAGATGTCTTGTTTTGTCCACAACTCAAAGATATCCAGTTTACTGTCACAGAGGAGGAAAGAAACCAGAAAATATTCACATTTAAGAAGCTGCTATCAGAGAAATTAGACTTTATTTTCATAAAAAAATGACTCAAACTGATTAATCCATTATCTAAATAATTGGTTAATTATTGCAGCTCTAATGTGGAGTCACCGTGAATATCAGGATCGATGGATTGAGGATTGGATGTCAACAGTATGAGATATTTAACTGGAAAATAAACTCTTTGGTATTTTGGTGCATAAGAACATAAAAAAGCAAGAAAGAAACAATTATAGAAAATAGAAAAAAATGACAACAATAATGTTGAAAAAAATCTAAAAAGCTTACAATGTGTTTGTTTTTAATATTAAAGAGCTGTACAGTGATGTGTAGGAATGTTTAAACTCTTGACCAAAGAAGTTCCCAGTATGAAGATGACTGTCTGACAGCTCAACATGCTCTGAGAGATGTGACTGATTAATCTATCACTGATTAATCAACAGCTGGATTAACTGCATCAGTGTCGACTGTGATCAGAGCCTCTGATGGTTTTCTCTACAGTACCAGTGACAGTACCAGTGACAGTGTGATGAGGTTTGAGGTCACCTGCTGCTTCTTTTACCAATCCTCTCTTTAATTATCATCCCTTAATTCAGCACATTTTAATCAACAAGGAGTTGAAAAGAGCAGACCACACTAGAGCTGCAACGATTCATCCATTAGTTGTCAATTATTGAACTATTTTTGATAATCGATTATCAGTTTGAGTAATTTTTTAAGAAGAAATAAGTCTAAATTCTCTGATAGCAGCATCTTAAATGAGAATATGTTCTGGTTTCTTTCCTCCTCTGTGACAGTAAACTGAATATCTTTGAGTTGAGGACAAAACAAGACATTTGAGGACGTCATCTTGGGCTTTAGGGAAACACTGATCGACGCTTTTCACCATTTTATGACATTTTATAGACCAAACAACTAATCAATTAATCGAGAAAATAATCAACAGATTAATCGGCAATGAAAATAATCGTTAATTAGAGCCCTGGTTGTTAAGTCTAAAACATTTCTTTAACCTGTACACACAGTGCTCTACGGCTTCACAGATTGAAAAGCTTGAACTTTTAATGACGTCTTTAACATGTCTTTTATTATCGTGCTAATTTCCATCAGAGTTAAGACACCATTCATCTTCATTTTTCACTCTGACTGATGCCTCAACAAATAGACACTCATAACCATGAACAGAAACCAGCAGGATTCAAGGAGGGTGAGGTCGACTTCAACCCGTTCAGTCCCTCTAATATACTGAATATGTGTCATCAGGTGAATTCAGTAAAGTTATGCTGAATTTATATTTGTATTCTTTTGGGTTTTGTGTCGTTTACTTTGTGATTCTCATAATTTGCATGAGTTCATTTAGGTTTCAGATTCCTGTTTTATTTGGGTTGAGCTGTGAAAAGAGCCGAGTCGTGTTGGAAAACAAGCGTGTGATGATAATCGATTATTGATCAGGAACAATTCTATAAGAAAAGTCCTTAATATGTGCATGTGTTATCTTGATTGTTGATTTCCTCCGATACGTCTTCATCTCAGTCCTCTGATTAAAGCGTTGCTGCTTCATAAATACCAAACGAGAGGCAGCAACAGTTCATCATCAGCTGTTTGTTTGAATCTCTTATTGTGAAACTTTATCTTTTGTTTTATGTATGGATGTATTTTATACATTCTCTCTCCTCCTCCCTCTGCTTTATAACTTCTCTTTTCATTTCATTCTCTTTTCTTCCATCCCTGCTTTACCTTTTTGCTTCTCTGTATTTCTCTATTCTCCCTCGTTCTGTCTCATCCCTCTCTCCTTTTTTTCTCTGTCTCTGTTTAATGCTATATCGCACTACTCTTCCTTCTCTCTCATAACCATTCTCTCTCTCTCTCTCCCTCTCTCTCTCTCCCTCTCTCTCTCTGGTTGACAGAAGGCGTTCAAAGACACCAGTCAGTATGTGGTTGGGGAGCTGTCTGCGCTGGAGAGCGAGCAGAGGCACATAGACGCCCGAGCAGCTCGCGTGGAGAAGAGGCTGCGCTATCTCATGGACACAGGTACCCCAAGCCCAATTACACTGGAAAAACTGTTTTGGCAAATTGAGCGTACGCACGCACACACACACACACACACGCGTGTGCACTCGGGGAGTTTGTGTGTGTGCGTTTGTGCGAGGGAGAATCTTTGAAGCCCCCCCCCTCCCTTTTCGGTTGAATGTTGCACGACGGAGCGCTGGGTGGATATGAAAGGAGGGGACGTGGGGGGGGTGAGGGAGGAGGAGGAGGAGGAAGGGAGGAGGAGGGTGGGTGTGGAGGGAGGGAGAGTAGGAGTGTGTCTCGGGGATGGGAGAAGAAGGGAGACCTCTCTGGGCTGGGGTGATAAGGGAGCCCTTCATGGGGGAAACGATAACTGGGTGCGATAGCGGCGCCCCAGCCGAAGTCTCCGCTGCAGCCGTTTGCCAGCCGCGGCCCCAGCCAGCCAGCCAGCCTCCACACTATTGAACAGTGCGCTCAGCCATGCACGGCTACACACACACACACACATACACACACACACCCTCCTTCCCCTAGTACATATCTGGCCTTCATTGATATGCTGTATAAGGAAAGACGGGGGTGAGTTAAAGGGAGAGGCAAAGAATAAAAAAAACCACGAGGCAACACAACATGACACAGTTCACAAATCCACGACAGACACACACAAATGCTCGCACACACCCGCGCACACAGAGTGCAATCTGGTTTTTGGCGTACGCAGCCAGATTCTGAAGGTTTTTATTTAAGATTTGGCCGTGGGTAAAGCCTTGTTAAGACATGAGACAGTGTGCCGAGCCAAAAGAGGGGCCTTGGCTCCGTTAAGTCCCTAACTGAAATTGGAGAATAGCATCCCCATTTGTGATCCTAAACCGTCCCATTCCTCACCCAAGAATGCTGCTGGAGAAAGAAAAAAAAAAACACATCCAGGAAGTGTAAAATTTTGCAAATGTTCTGAAAGTGTAGCTCCAGTATGTGCTGTAGTCATTTAGTAGCAGCTCTCATGCTTCTTTTCTGATTTCAGTGCCCACCTCGCTGGATTTAGCCCCCAAAAATCCTAAAGAAGCAACACGGGGAGGATGGAAGTGCAGGTTTTTAGAAAAGGAAACTGGGGAGGGTGGGATTTGCGCTCACCTTCCCCATCCCATTTGGGTGCTGATATCGAGACTATCTCTCCTCCGTTTGTTGTGTTCTCTCCTCGCCTCCCTCCCTGCCTCCGTGCCCTCTCCCCCTGTCGGAGCGCACGCCATTGTGTCAATCTGAAGGGCTGTTTTTTCCTTCTTCTTCTTCTTCTTCTTCTTCTTCACCCACTGATAAACCAGCTGCTAGCCAGCAAGACGCCGGGTTATTTACTCCCAAACACCTTCAGCCATAACGATTTCTCTTTATATAGTTATATATATATAGAAATACCTGCGGTCCCCTCCTGAAAAATAGGATTCACTAGAAAAGGAAGAGGGTGACAACAGGGAAGGCGAGGACAAAATAATAAAAGGATATCACGAAGAGAGATTCACCTGGGTTGCTTTTCACCTCCTTCTAACATCAGTGGGGAATGAAATCGAGAAAATGTGGTTTCCACAAGTCAACAACACGGACGGCTGGGTGACGCAGTGCAATATATATACGGCTGATATGAGATGTGTTATATACTAGAACACTCCTACAGTTGTCCACTGCCACATTTGCTCTGTGCTGCTTATAAATGAAACATTATTTAGGGCTCATTACAAAATAAAAGCCGTCTAACTGGCATCATGTCGCAGCAAAGGGAAAAAGAAAAGTTGCCTCCGTGATGTCGAGCACCTCGCTCACTTCCTGAAAGTGCATTTCTGCTTCCATATCTCATTTTGCAGCACTTATCCCAGAGACTCATCCAATAGGTTATGGATTGTGCCTTTAGGCCGAGGTCTGCAGGCATCAGAGCGAGACGCGCCGGTGACAGGTGGTAACTAAAGTAACCTTTATCACCTCGGCAACGGAGGTCACCTTTCTATTGGCTGTCATAGATGATAGATATTTTTCTCTCTCTGGACCCAGAACGTCTGATTGAAGTTGTGGCTGATTGGCTGTAAGCAAAACATCCGGTATTGATCCATCACATCTGACTGGTGGCTGCACTCTTCTGGGGGGACACGGTGAGGAAATCACCAGCAGCTCCCAGCAGATGTTGATGTATTTTATACTGCTGAAGGCCGGCTCATGTCCCCGACATCTAGTGAGACGTCCAAGTGTCCGGTTCAGTTTAGGGACGTACGAAGTCACAGTGCAATTAAAGAAAGTTCACAGGATGTTACTTAATGAGTTCTTTCCTTCGACGGCAATAAAAGTTGAGAGACGGTCTCCCTATCATGATGAACTGATTATAGTTCAACAGAACAAATCACCAATTTGGTTTTTTTGGCACAGTTTCGGCCTTTTTCTATACACACGTGCTGACTCGGTTCGACTTGCTGGATTTGCATCCACCGTGGCTGTGATCAGTGGTCAAAGGAGCGGCTGTAAAACGGTGTATAAATACATTTCATTTCCTATATTTTTCACAGTAAAAGTCCAGTGTTATTGTTGCTGTTTGTCCTCTTCCTCGCTGCACTGTGAGTAGACTTGTTTTATTGAAGAATAGACGCTAACGAAGCTCCGCTAATTCAGTGAGAAACTCATTTCATTTCCTATAAATTCTTCACAATAAGAGTCCCTTGATATTTTGTTATTTAAAAGCTTTTATTATGAAACCGCAAAATCAGGAAATGTTCGGTTTTCATCAGCAGCAACTTAACACGACTCTTGTACAGCTGACAGTTTAAGGGGAAGTCGTGGGTTGGCCGTGGGTCGGGGAGACACGACTCGGCGCGCTAAAACTGGTGATGGAGACGAAATCAGCGCGACATGGTTTGACTCGGCGCGGCCAAAAGTGCCATTAGAAAAGCCTCATCGTTGGCTCCATAAGTGCACACAACATGGACATTATTATGCATGTCCGACAAAACATTTAGTCTCCGAACACCCCCCAGTTATTCACCTTTGTGAACTGATACCTGGCTGTGAAATCCACCACTAAATCCTTTATCGACTACCTTCACTAGTCTTGTGTCTCTGCCCAAAGTACACCAACACTAAAACACCAATACTCTTAAATAACAACCCAATCTGCCAGTGCTTAAAGCACAAAGTCAACACACTGTATGTCTGGACGACGTCATGCATTAAAACTACATCACCTGTCACTCCACCTGTTTCTACTCTACATCTACAGACCTGAGACGAGCTGTGGAGCTTGTGAGAGCAGACCTTTCTTTAGAGAAGCTTGGACAGAAATAATACTTTCTTCCACTTTCCAGTGTTTTAATTGAGCAGATGTGATCTCAGCAGAAGATTAGATAATAAGGACGTGGAGGTGCGGTGAAGGCTGGATGTCACAGAGAGGAAGTCACAGCTGCTGTTGATGTGTTGAGAGATTTCTCTTCAATCTAATTTAGAGTTCAGTGTATTCTGAGGAGTTGAGTATTCCCATATAAACACTTTTATCCATCTGCTTGATTGTGTGTGTGTGTGTGTGTGTGTGTGTGTGTGTGTGTGTGTGTGTGTGTGTGTGTGTGTGTGTGTGTGTGTGTGTGTGTGTGTGTGTGTGTGTGTAGATTAAACCCAGAACTATGTGCCGT
The DNA here is from genome assembly GCA_916701665.1 of Sebastiscus tertius. Taxonomy (NCBI): domain Eukaryota; kingdom Metazoa; phylum Chordata; class Actinopteri; order Perciformes; family Sebastidae; genus Sebastiscus; species Sebastiscus tertius. The sequence goes on along the minus strand of CAKAOH010025460.1, from coordinate 6,466 downwards.
TAGTTCCTAGGCAGGGTGGATGTCATAGCAGGGCATGCGATCACATGATTCAGACCTCTTGAGGTACGTTTACGTGCGCTCAGTGTGCACGGCGCTGCAGGACTGATGGGCAGATGTGATCAGACAGACCGACTGACCCGTGGCTGATTGTTCATCTCTCTGCTCCAGCAGCAGAAAGCCTGGGAAGATCCACTGTGCTCCGCTGCTCCTCAATATTCCCTCCTTCCTTCCATATCACATGCTTTTGCTTTGTCATCCCCTTCATCCCTTTTTCTCCCCTCTCTCTCTTCTGTAAGTTCAGTTTGTCATTCAGCTTATATATGTCTAATGTTGGCCACGAGGAATCTAATCATCTTTAAATTCTTCTTGTTTTTAGTAACTTATCCTGTTTCTGTCTCTTTCTCAACCATCTGTGCATCACTTTCTATTTGCTCTCTCCCTTTTTATCCCTGTGAATCTCTATTTCCTTCTCCTTTCTCTCACCCCTAGCTCTCCCTCCTCTTCCTCTCCTCCTCCTCCTCCCCCCGTCTCTCCCCTGGTTTGGGCACAATGCAGCTTTCTGCGGCATTTTTCTATTACGCCGCGGCCCTCCCCAGATGAATCCCAAGTAATTGGGGTGGTTAATTTATTTACTCAGAGGCAGTTCACAGCACATTAAATAATAGAGATAATTGAACAAGAATTGTCAAGTGTCTTCTGATATCAGACACATTACAGGAGGGAGTGTGCATAAAACTCCATTTCTATGCCCCCATTGTTTATGGTAATTAAGTACACAGATTTATTCCTTGGTTGCCTTCCAAGCTTATGGCAAGCGCCATTGTTGTCTTCTATTAATATGTAATCAGTAAATAGTTTAATTTTCTAATCTGCGGTTGGAGAATTCACTTTCTAACAACTCTTAATTACTGCTGGGCTCTAATGAGTCTCGCCGTGCCGACGCAGCCAGCCAATCGGAGGCCGGGCCCGGGGTCGGGGGGGATTTGAATTCCTGCGGCGCCCCCCCTCGACTAATGAACTTGTTATTCTTGCACCGCTGGGAGCACTGTCCTTCACACATGCAACATTAGGAGAACGTTCTCCTCCTGCAACACACCACATATTTATACACCAGTTTATTGATTATATGAGAAGAATATTAGTGCACTTCACATGCACACTAGAATATTATTACATGGCTGTCTTTGAGGACATTAATCCACTATTAAATTAATCACCAACTATTTTGATAATTGATTAATCAGTTTGAGCAGTCTAAATTCTCTGATTGTTGTGGACGAAACAAGACATTTGAGGACGTCATCCTGGGTCATGATCGACATTTTTCTCGATTTTCTGACATTTTTTGACCAAACAACCAATCAATGAATCAATAAAATAATCAACAGCTTAATCAGCAGTGCTAATAATGGTTAGTTGCAGCCCTAGATGTTTAGTATAAAACATTTAACTCTCCTGTATACACGGAGCTCTACGGCTGGCACAGATAAAAACTTTTGATGGCATCTTTAATATTTTATTATCGTGCTAATTTCCATCACAACTAAGATACCGTTCATGGTTATTGTGTTTCTACAGATGCCTGCCATGCGTCTGACCTTGGCCATTGTTAGTTTTTCTAAAGGTATTGTTACACAGAAAAAAATATATCAAACACTCCTTATTGAAAATTCAGCTGGAGCTATGAAGACGCATTCAAATGTGTCTTGTAGCCTTCGCAGAAAATCCCCTTTTGAATATATCTCCACCACCCCCTACCTGGCCCCTTGCACCTATTTACACACACTCCCATTTCAAATAGCTATATAACCTGCAACAATGGACGCAATTATCCAAATAATGGCACTTAGCCGCACCGCAAAGCTGCCTCTCACCTACTGCGCATTTGATAAGAGATAAACAAGCAGAGAGAGAGAATGAGTTTTAGCTCTCCCAGATTAACATATGTTTAAAAATTGCACTCGAAGCCGATAAGATTGACACGGGGGTTTTTATGGCGCGCGCTCCTTTTTAATCTGCCTTTGTGTCTACGAGTCGACGAGAGGAGAATGGCACAAGGAGGGATCCGGCAAGAGCTTAATGTACTTTACACATGCAGCCTATCCCCCTCAGTATCTGAGAGAAGGGACGGGACGGACTGTCAATGCCGTCACACCGCAGAGGGCTGCTGGCCTCCGCTCGCTCTCTGTGATTGTGTGGAGGATCGCAGAGCGGCTTAACCTGTAGCTCTAAATCACCGTCAGCCGGCAGACACATTCACATTCATCTAATTGTTTTTGCTTTATTTGCCATTATCAGGGATTAAATGATTCAAGATCACTGCTCATAGAGCGATTCACCTATCTCCTGATTCTATACTGGCACGGTACTTTTAAGTATTGCAATTCGATATTGCGATTTAATGTGATTGTTGTTAACTTCTTTAACACTAGACCGTGGGGAAGAGTTAAATTATACACTTCTTGGGACTTTTACTTTGAAAATATCTAAATTAATACAATAAAATGTTTGACTCTCAGCACGTCTGTAGTCAGAGATGGCCTGAAGTCAAATATATCAGTTTCATTGTCAGGAAGTATTTATTATCCAGCAACCCAAAAATCAAAGAATAAAGACATTTCCCTCACAGAATAGTGGGAATTCTTTTTAATTTATAAGGGACATGTAATGTTTTATACTTCTGGTGAATATAATCCAATCAATCCTATTTCCATAGATGTATTTTCTATATACAGTTCACTTATTTTGAAAACCAGACGTAGTTGCTACTTCCTCTAACTTCTCCAAGGTGGTCTCTAGCTCTGGACCGCCACGTTACCGCCACGTTACCGCCACGTTACCGCCACACGATAACGTTTCCTGCTAACTTTTTCGCACCTATTTTTGGACATTTTTCAGACTTTTTTTTTCGGAAATATTTCAGACGTTTTTCAGACTGTTATTCAAACATATATCAGCCTTTTTTTTTTTTTTTTTACATATTTCGGACTTTTGTTTGAGCATATTTTTGCCTTTTTTTGGCCTTTTTTCAGAAATATTTCAGCTTTTTTGGAAATTTTTTTGGCCATATTTCGGACATACTTTGGCATTTTTTTTACTTATTTTAACCTTTTTTTAGAAGTTAGCGTGCAGCTTTAGCTCTGCTCTGTGTAGCTCTGCTTCTCCTGTCAGTGTGTGAAACCCAAAGTGTTTCCATCCTTTACTGGATGTGTAGTGTTTACCACGCTGGATTTAACATGGAGGGTGCAGGTCGTATCCACGACGACCCTCCAACGTTTTACACTCTCTGAGCTTTGTTTTGGTTGACAGATACGGAATGAGTATGACGTCACATTACTCAGACTACCACAATAAAAGCGTCCTTCTACCTCCACATAGACTCAGATGAAGCAGATATATCGATTCTGGCATTAAAACATCTATTTAGAAACCATAAAAAAATTGCGATACATAGTTGAATCGATTTTCTTACTACTTACATCTGCCCTCATAACCGTTGTAGAAATATTACCCTCATATTTCAAAACTGGAAGCTCCAGGCGATGCTTTTGACTGTCTTTTCCCGGCTGGTAGTGTGTCTCCGTGTCCCTCAGATCGTCTCCGTGTCGTCCTAACACTAATGGTGTCGGGGGTTCAGGCCTCTCGCTCTTTCTCCCATGCCTGTCGTCCTAATCCAGCATTGTGGCAGCAACATTTTATAGTCTGACTAAAGATTTAAGCTGGGCTACGTGAGCGGCATATAGGGACTCTCACACTCACACATGCACGGTCCCGTCTCGTCGCAGCAACACAAACAGCGTGCGCAGCTTTAAGTATATTATCAGAGCCAGTTCTTTCACAAACGTATTGCTTGAAGAAGCTTAACATTAATTATTGTAACTTTGGGCAGATTACATCCGTGGCCGCCTTGTAAGCGCAGGCAGACTCATCTTGACCTCCTATACGAGAGCTTAAAGACACAAGAATGGCATTTTACCAACTTTAATGGGATAACCAGTCTAATCTTTCAGCACTGACAGAAAGGAAAAAAGTGTTTAGACTATAATACCCTCCCCAGTTCACAGGCTGGGAGATGGAGGCAGAGAGCTTTTTGGTGTTTTGTTTTTCAGGTGCTTCATCGTACGACTCCTCTTCTCCTCTTCTCCTCTTGTTGGTGCTTCAGCGCCCTTTTGAAAACATTAAGCTTCTCTTGAATCTTCCAATAAAGCTTGAATATAAACACGGGCTACGCTGAGGGCTTGTCCAGCGCGCTGACTTGTGATTGAAATAGTTGAGCGGAGAGATTGCGTCTGTTGTTTATCCATAATCACAGACCCGGCCGGTAAGCTAAGCTCGTGGCGACTCAGATAGACTAAAGAAGATGCCTTTTTGAAGCCTTTGGTCATTTTCTTGTTGTTGTTGTCATCAGGGTTACGAAAAGAGCACTCACTTTGAATCGAATGGTTTTAGAGGAATGTGTTTGTGGTCATCTTGAATTCACTTCAGGAGCGAACTCTCCCCGACGGGGGGAAGAAAAGAAATCTAGGGATCACTCCTTTAAAACCCCATCGCCCTTTTTCTTGCCTTTGAGGGGACAAAACAAAGGATTTGAGCTTTTTGTTTTGTGTGAAAATGTGTGTGTGGGGGGGGTGAAGTCACACAGACACACACACACACACACACACACACACACACACACACACACACATATATACACTCCCGTCCCCGGTCATGCCCTTAATCTCCTCGGCCATTTGAATGTTTGAGCAGCAAAACAATTTAATTAGTCAACTTGCAAGGACTCTGCACAAGATGCTGATCCCCCCCCCATCCTCCCCCCATCCTCCCCCATCCTCCCACAGCCCCCCCAGTCCAGCACAGTGACACCACCCTCTCTCCCCCAGATGTGCACCGCTTCTCTTCTTTTCTCCAGCTCGGTGTCAGCCTTTCATACATTCTTTAACAGTGGGGATGAAAGGGGGATTTTTAGGAAGATTAGGGAACGGGATCCTCTCGGCATTGTCTGAGAATCTTCAGATAAAACGAGCTGGGTGGATGGGAGTCAACGGGAGGGAGAGAGGGAGGGTGGGAAGGGAGGGGGTGTCGCTGCTCGCCGCGACCCAGAGACGTTTGTTTGTAAACTATAGCAGGAATTATCGCGGGCTACTTCTCATTTCTCCTCCCTGATGAGTTTATATTTTTGCTGCTCTCTTAATATGTTTCCTCTAAATCAGTTAAAGTTGTGCCGACCGGGGAGGGAGCTCCTCCCGCCTTCCCTCCCTCAGCCCGCCAGCGATAGGGCCGATTAACATTTTCAGCAGAGGGGTGAGTAAGTGGGGTTTTTGGGGGGGTTGTTGGAGAGAATTGGGAGGTGGACAATGGCCGCTTATGATAATCTGCTCTTTATTGGAGCATCCCGCCAACGCTTTCATCAGCCGCCTCTCTGCCTGAGACCCCGAGCAGCAGCAGCAGCAGCAGCAGCAGCCGGTCCAACAAACCCAGCTGAAAGCTGCCAAACACGTCGTCACAGACACGCGCATGCAAACACAGAATACACACACAAGTTACACATTAAGAAACACTAGGTTCACACACACACACACACACACACACACACAACAGTGATGTACACAATCGCACAAACCAGAAAAATACGATGCTGTGTTGTTGTTCGATTGTTTCTGTGCTGCAGCTGAAAAACCGTGTTTCATATAGACTCATTTTAAGGTTATTTATTTTAATCCAACTCTACGTTTGTTAATGTAAACTTAATCTTGCTTCCATCTCTGAAGAAACTGACAGTTAAAATTAAAAGAAAAAATATTCTTATTTGGGATGTTAATCATGATTAATCACACATTTTTTATCTGTTCTAAATGAACCTTAAAGGGCAAGTATTTAATACTTTTATCAACATGGGAGTGGACTAATCTGCTGCTTTATGTAAATGTATGTATATATTTATTATAGTAAATCAATGAACAACACATCAATGACAGATATTGATCAGAAACCCTCACAGGTACTGCATTTAGCATAAAACAATATGCTCCATCATAACAGGTCAAACTGCAGCCCAACAGGCAACAACAGCTGTCAGTGTGTCAGTGTGCTGACTGGACTATGACTTGCCCCAAACTGCATGTGATGATCATAAAGTGGGCATGTCTGTAAAGGGGAGACTCGTGGTACCCAGAGAACCCATTTACATTCACTGATCTGGAGGTCAGAGGTCAAGGGACCCCTTTGGACATGAACATGACAGTTTGGAGCGTTATTTAACCTCTTCATGACCAGCTGGTCTGACCTGGCTGGTACCGATGGATCCATCAGGTTCTCTAGTTTACTATGACACCAGTAGTAGCAGTAGCAGTAGTAGTAGTAGTAGTAGTAGTAGTAGTAGCAGTAGCAGTAGTAGCAGTAGTAGCAGCAGTAGCAGTAGCAGTAGCAGTAGTAGTAGTAGCAGTAGCAGTAGTAGTAGTAGTAG